>VZTT01055110.1:0-20963 GCA_013400855.1 Buphagus erythrorhynchus | reverse complement strand
AGAAAACTTGTAGGCAGTAGAGATGCTGGTAAGCCTCAGCTGGTGCAAATGTGGTTTCAGCAGCCAGAAAATTGCTTCCTTTCACATCCATCCCTATTTCTCTCTTCTCTGCCACAAAATCTGCATATGGTTTTTCTCTGTCCTTTTTCTCTTTTTTTTATTTCACACCTCTGAAATTTCTGCAGAGCACTTGTAATTCTCCATGGCGCCATGGCTGCAAACTCTGCAAAGACATCATTATTAAGGTGCATTTTTTGGGAAGGAATCAGAAATACATGGATTGTGACATATGTACATTCCCACAAGGAAGCTGGCTGATGGCAAACACCATTCCAAGAGCTGAGAGAAGTAGGGAGAAGAGCCTTCAAACCAGGAAAAGGTTTAACAAAGGAATAAAACAATGGATAATATATGGTTAATGGAAAACCAGAATGGTTTGGGTGAGAAGGGACCTTAAAGCTCATCCACTTTCAAACCCCTGCCATGGGCAGGGACACCTTCCACTATCCCAGGCTGCTCCAAGCCCCATCCAGCCTGGCCTTGGACACTGCCAGGGATCCAGGGGCAGCCACAGCTTCTCTGGGCACCCTGGGCCAAGGACTCCCCACCCTCCCAGGGAACAATTCCTTCCCAATATCCCATCCATCCCTGCCCTCTGGCAGTTTGATCAGAGCTAAATTTTGATCAGTTATTCATATTAGGTCCTATTTTTGGAGTGATTATATTAGCTCCCAAGTATAGATAAAATTAAGATCATAAATATATGCAAGTAATACTTGAAAAAAAATCCAGAGAGCTGGAAGTGCTCATCACTGCAGGACCAGTCAGATAAAGCTGAGTGGATACCCTGTTCCTTCATTTCATTTATCTGATCAGCACAGCAAAGCTACAACTGCTGAGGGACAGAACAAAATGCTGGCAGGAGGCTACAAACCCTGAGGAGAAAGGAAGAAAATGGTATTGTGCTTTCCAAAAGGCTGAAAATTCAAGTAAGTGGATGAACCTAAGAACCTCAGACAATACACATTAAGATATAGGGTTTCCTTACGTCACTACCACAATATAAAGGCCCAGAGTTTTGGTCCCAGTGAGGGATGTGACCTAATTAATTACACAGCAGCACAGGAAGCTTCTTGCTGGGGAAAAAAAAAAAGACCAAAAAATCCCCTAACACAAAAAAACCCCAAGACAACAACAATAAAAAGAAGAAACCAAAACCCATCCTCCCCAAAAAATAAAAAGCCACCCTCCCACACAGCAAAATGCTTCTTGGACTAGATATCAACCAAAAAAATGGGAAAAATGCTAGATTTATTTTAGAGGCTTGAAATGGAAGAGAGGAATCTGCAGTTCACAGTCAGATAAGGAGCACATGGTAGAGCTGAAGAAAAACTTAAATCCCCTCGTGCAGCCACTGCTCTTAGAGAAGTCCATCCTTCCTGACATCCATCATGTCCAGCCCTTTTCCTTTAGCAAAAAAAAAAAGAAAAAAAAAAAAAAAAAATCACTGTTACCCTGACTGCTCCTCTCCTCAAAGGAGCTCCAATTAAATAATTAGTTTTGTAAGGCAGTATATGCTTATCAAACCTTATGCTTATCAAGGCTGCCATGAACTTCCGAGCACTAATTAAAATGTCATTTTATTTCACATACTCCCAGAGCAGTGAATGCAACATTCATCCCACAGGCAGATTTCCATCCCCAGAATCTGTCCTGCTCCACAGAAAAAGAATGGATAAAGACACAACTTGTTTTAATGCAAATTACAACCAAGGGAAGATAGTTTGGTACTTCCAAAATGGCAACAGCAAAAATTTAGTGTTCCTTTTAGGAGGAGGCCATAAAGAGCCAGACTTCCAGAGCTTCTTTCCAGGAAGGAAAAGCATTCCCAGCAGAGGGAAGGGTGCTGCCCATGCAAGAGCAGCAGATGCTGCATTCCTGCAGACCGAGCTCATGGAAAACAGAAATACCTACAAGATGCTGATTGTTCATTTCTCCTCACAGGAGGAGGAGGATAAACAGGCCTGTTGTGTTTTCTCTCATCTACTGAAATTCAAATAGGTAGAAGAACATCAAATATTGCAGCAAATCTTGAGGTGCTACAGCAATTCCAATTTTCTCATTTTGCTGTAACAAACACACACAGAAACAAGTTCCTCTACATTCAGTAGCTTTATTTCAGACTTTACAGAGCTGGTGACAAAAATCAGAATAAACCCCCTAGGTGTAAGGTAGCATCAAGTGCAGAGTGCCATCCTAAAATTAGCACCTCCACAACAAAAAAGGACAAATTACCTCAAACTGATGCACTCAAGTAACTCTAAAAGCTTGTTCAAATTTCCTCAGGACACTGACTGTAAGACACTAAGAGGTTTCTCCTTTGCTTTACTTTTCATACTAAGCCTGTATAGATTTTAGGAAACAAACCCTGACACTTTTCCTATTCCATTTTCTAAAACATAAGGAAATTAGAAGACTATGTGCAGTATTATCTGCCTGTGCCTTCCAGCTGACCATACAATCACTGATAATGTCATGAGGCATCATCCACCTTCTTAGGAGAGCATCAAACTCCGTCCTGCCAAAGCAGCTCAACCCTGAGCATTCAGGTATCATATTTCAAATTAGCCTGGGGGACAAATCTACACAGATTTGCAACAGAAAGTGTGAGAGTTGTACAGCACAGTTATCCTGGTTATTACTAATCAATCATGTTGGAGGGTGGAAAATATCCTCTCTTGCATCTCTTTCTGATCTCATTATATTAATCTGAGATCAAGATTCTGGAGTTTAAACTCAAACATCCCCAAAACAAAATTAGTTCAGCATAAAAACAGTGAGATATATATATATATATGGAGAAGGAGAGACTCCTCTTAAAACAAAAAAATTTGTCTGTTTTGTAGATTTAACAAGTCAAGACAACAATTAAAACTTCACAGTCTCCTTGAAGCTTCAACAACTTGTTACTGGAAGCTTCAGACACAGGTGGGCTTGAAAGCCAAAACTGTTGAAATAGTTCCCTCAAAATTGCAGTAAATGGCTCAATAAAAGCTACATTCCACTAAAATATTAAACACATTTCTTCTAATAGCTTCAACATGGCACCAAGAGCGGTTTGGGGTTTTTTCTGTGGTTGTGTTGAGGTTTTTTTGAGAAAACAACCCAGCTCTGGGAAGTGGTCCCTACTGCTAATACCACTGTGAGATATTACAGGTAATTCTCTGTTTGCAGCAGAAGTCAGCTCCTGGAGAAATCCCAGTTAAAAGCCTTTGCCAGCTCCAGAGGAATTTTCCTGAAGGATTGGATGCTAAGCAATTATCACCACCCACCTCCAAATGCCATCTGCAAGCAGGTCAATAATCCCATGAGTACTTCAGAACTTGCAGCTAGATTGCACAGCAAACCCCTTCGATTTAGGGAAGAATTAAGGTTGCAGGTACTTTACAAATGTTTTGGGTTTTAAGGAGATAAAGCACCAGAGATTAAGAATCAATAAAGCATAAGTTGAAGGTTGTACTTCAGATCACATGACGTGAAGCAAATTAATTTTTTTCATCTATTTGCTCTTTCCCTCAAATGCAGCAGAGGTTATTACCAACTTGGTCAAATGAGCAGCAAGATCAAAAAAGGCCTCTTTGATGTTCATCCAAGGAATATGAGGAGGCCAAGGATGATTCCAGCAGTGACATGACCACCCAATTCTCACTTCAGGAGGATGTGGCTCATGTTAAAGCAGTTTTCATTTGCCACATGGCACAAAGCTTTTAAATAACAGATAATCCTAATTAGATATGACTGTGTTTGCCATAAAAAAGGTAAACATAAATAGGTGTGACCCAGTGGTGGGAAGAGAACCAGCTATAAAAGGAATCATTAATATAAGACTCACCATTTATTTACTTAAGCAACACAAAATAGGTTACAGAGCTGTTTTAAGCACATTGACACACACAAGCAGAGTTCAAAACTTGTATTTTTATCCATCACAAAAATTAATGGAGGGTTTCTGTCTCAGATTTTCACTTTTACTTCAGTCAAAGCACGTGAGCTAGAGCAAACACTTCCTCAAAAGCACAACTTGGAAGTGCAGCAACCCCCTTCTCTCCTGGCAGAACTCCCACTTCTCAATTTTACACGAGATAAGGATTTTATATGGTGAGCCTTCACCTCCTTGTGTAAATTAATTCCTCCCTTGTGCAGGCAAAGCCTCGGGAGGTGCAGTGCCAGAGCCCTGTGTGCCCAGGACACTTTTAACAAAATTATTTCTAGGCACTGCAGAAACTCATCAGAAGTGTTTAGTCATATAATTTTTACATCAGAAGATAATTTTGAGAGAAACTGGATGCAGTCTGGCCTTAATGCACAGAATTATGAGAAGTCCTCTAAGACCATCAAGTCCAGTCATTCTCCCAGCACTGCTCCATGTCCCCAAGTGCCACATTCACACAACTTTCAAGTCCCTCCAGGGATGGGGACTCCAGCACCTCCCTGGGCAGCCCCTTCCAATGCTTGAAACCCTCACAGGGAAGAAATTGTTCTTAATATCCAACCTAACCCTCCCTCAGCACAAGTTCACCTCCAAATTATGGGTTTAATACCACTTCCTACAAAATAAGCTATGGTAGCAAACTGAAAAAGCAGTGTTTTCACCACAATTCCATTCAATCATTTAAATTACTCTGTCAATTTTAAATGAGCCTTATTTTTTTCCCTTCCCTTCCAACTTCTTTAGGCTGCTCAGTAACCAATAAAATCCAGCAGAAAACAACTATAATTTTATCATGCTTGAACTAAGAGTTGAGCAGGGATGCAACAGAGGCCAAGCTGGCAGTGCAGGAAAACCTCATGGTGCTGTTTTTGCAAACATGAATTTCCTGTGAGCTGTTCTGTGCCCAAAAACCAAAGTTTGGATGTCAAGACAGGCAGACTTCCCTTTCTTCTGGATGTCAGCTCTCAGCCTCAGGAATACACACACACTCCCTGCTCCCCCAGCTTCCTGGAACATTGCTGCACATGAAAAAACTGCACAAATCTGTCCCCTGGATGGCAATGGTGAGATAACATCTAACCCAGAAATTTCATTCTCAGAATTTTATGCACCAGTGTGACATCTCAGCCAGGGGAGCCATTCTTGCTTAATGCAACTGTGTCCCCCTTCCACACATCCTAATCTGAATTTTCCCAACCTTGAGCTGTTTTGCAGCATTAATACAATGCCAGGAAAGATATGGAGAAGCAAAGGCAGAGCAATTAGCTTTCACCCATCTTCAAAGAGAATAATATTTCTCCCTTTAAATTGCTTTGCTGTCAAATAGCAACTGTACCACAGCATGCAAATGGTTCAGCAAGCCCAATATTCCATTTCTGGTGGTGTCCAACAGCTGAGACTCCTCAGCCAAATGCAGGAACAGCTGGGGACACAGATGCCTGAGATGAGACAGCTCTCCAAGTGGTTCTTGCCTAACATCAGCCAGGATCCTGGGTGATTTTCAAGAAAATGTGGGCATTTTTCCATGACCAGTAATTGTCTGTTTTCTTGGAACTGTGGAGTTCTGCAGATTAGTTCCATAAATAGCAATGCCTTCCTACATTTGCCTCCTTTTCTGATCAAGCATCTCCTTTCCTGATCATGTGTGTCCTTTCCTAGGGTGGAAGTGAAATCTGCAGCCCAGTGTGCTCCTGCTGCCACGAGTTACTTTTTAGAAGTCAATTTTCCTGCTTACTCCTACCAGTCAACTTTTCCAATTCATATATATCTACATATTTAAGAACATCTCTATAATCCTGTCAGCATTTCCTATCAGCACCTTGACTCTGTGAGTGTGACAAATGCATGTTTGTGTGCAAAAATTGTAAGATATAGAACAAAGAAACAGGACCACGATGTGTTCAATTTTTGCCAAACTCTTGTTTAACTGGGATTTTTGCTTATCAAGCCACATATATTCCTTGTACAGCTCACTGAAATATGTGATATATATACTTTTTCACATCACAGAGATATTTTTTGATTTATAATTGTTTTTCCACTCAATGTACATTTACCCCTATCTATATTACACTCCCTTATCTATAATTTTTGCACAATAAATCGATTTAAGCGCAGTTTTGCCACCTCAGCACTTAGGCACTTCCACACTAAAATTAGCATTTCCCATCATGATCTAGGGAGTTTGAGCTCTCTAACACTCTCCACAGCAAGAGCTGCTAAGTCATGACTTATTTCCAGCTTTTAGCAGCTTTAAGGGCAGTTCTGGAGTCACCCACACACCCCTGGCAGGTGAAAGGCGGCTTCACCTTGCTCTGGGCAGAGCCAGCATGGTGTAACTGCTCAGGCTGTGCCAAGCAGGAGCTTATTCTGCCTCCCCAGCACGGGATTCCTGGCTAGCACAGAGCTTGTGTGGGCTTGCAAGAACACCCCATTCCAGATTTTAGCAACCAAGCTGTTTGTTTTTAAAATTCGGAGTCACGTGTGTTTGTTGCCATGCCTCCACTTTGAGCTTAACCCTCCAAAAAGAGTGAACTAATGTTGCTTAGTCCTTGAGAGCCTAATTATTGTTTTCTGGGAGCATTTCCTCAGTATCTAAATCTCTGCCAGGATTCTGTCTGAATTGGCCCCAATCTTCACTTCTTCAAAAGGATTAAAAGAAGAAGAAAGCAACTTCAGTCCAAAGACAAACTCAGGAAAGTTTGAACACACTGGGCTGTTCATTTTAACCCAACTGCTGCCTGAAGTCCATCATCCACCTGAAATCAGCAATTTATTACCCACTTGAATCATAGTTTGGGTAGGAAGGACCTTAAAGCTCATCCCATTCCAACCCCCTGCCATGGGCAGGGAAATTTGCCACTACCACCCCAGGTTACTCCAAGCCCCATCTCCTCACAACCTTCTTCAGGACTGTCTCAGAAAGAAAATGGGAACTGGAATGGCAGAAGAATCTTCTAAAAGTATTCTTTCCTATATAAAATATACTTGGGCTTCACCCAGTTCCTTATCAAAGCAGAAAACACTGAGCTCAGTTGCTGCAAGGCTATAAAAATCCTGTTAAGATAACCACAGACTCCTCAATTTCCAGAACTCCTTAAAAACAACCAAACTGAGTTTAAGCACCATGATTTGATGAGCAAAAAAAACTCTGTGGGTATAGAAAAGTAAACTGGTTTAAATCCAGAAATAGATACCTTAAAAGCAAATCTTTATAAAGATCTTCAATTACTGAATTATCTACTACAAAGCACTAATTATAAAGACATTACAATAGCTGAAGAGGAAAAACCCAGCCTGGTTTAACACACTTGTCAGCTGCACAGTTAGCTGCACTCTTTCCTTGGAAGAGTTTTTATCCTGTGCCAGTCTTTGGAATCTCTCTGTTCTGCAAAACAAGTGGGAAAGCAGCTAGAAACCACCAACTGCAACAAAAGTACAGTGAAGTCAGCACTTGTTTCATTTTTAAGCATTTTCTCTTAATAAAAAGGCTCAGAGGTGGTTTGCTGGGCCGATTTAATGAATGCTTTGCTTTCACAAATACCATGGCTGATTCACAGGGCTGTGCCAGACTGATACACCACTGATCTCTGAGCTCATATCAGTTACACATCAATTACAGTTACGTCTGTAAGATAAAATAAACCTCCTTTGTCTGAGCTGTCAAAAAAAAAAAAAAAATCAATCTTTTTAACAGGTCTTGTATGGGAGATGTAAAATTACACCACAAGCAGATTGATAGTTAAAATTTAAAAAAAGGGCTACAAAGGAACCTGGAGTAATTAGAGTCAATTTGGAGATTTTCCAAAAAATTAATTCCCATAAACATTCCAGTTGTTGCCGGGGACTTATCTATTCACTTAAATCACAATGAGTTCACACCCTCTTCCAAGCCCCAGCCACCGAGTAAGAATGCTGTGAGTAATCTTTGCAGCACAGAGTAAATCCCGAGTTGATAAAGAAACTTCAGCCTTGACCTTTGCAACAGGGAGAGCAGAGGGAGCAGACAGCTCAGGAAGGCAAACAAAAGAGGGGACAAGTCATGCTAATGATATTATCCATCCACAGAGAATCCCTGGAGCTTCACACATCCTGGAGGGGAGGTTCTGATTTACAGAGGTCATTTGGGGAAATTTGTGGCAGAACTCGAAGATCTGTCACAATTAATTTTGTGAAGGCAGCTAAAGAAAAGAGTGAGCATTTCCACGCACTATAATTTTAATTTTAACACAAGAAACCATCACCTAACCAAAGCCACCCCCCTCAAAAGCCCAAGGTTAATAAGCAAAGCCTGCCCAGCCTGGAGGTCATCCCATGGATTTTAAAATCGATCTTTTGTATGTGATCAAGTTACTGAAACCTGCAGAACAACATTAAGGATTGCTCAATAAAATAACTGCTGCTTCTCTGCAGCTCAGGAAAGGTAATTTCTTGGTAAAGGAATAACAGGAGAATACCTGATTTTTTTCAGCCAAATGAAAAGAGACTTTAAGAGCTAGTGTTTTACATGTACTTATTAATCCTCAAGTCTCTAGAGAAACATATAAATAATATATTCAGTTTGTAGATGCAAGAAAAAGTGAGGTCCATCAGTTATCACCCAGATTTTCAAAACATTGCTTAATTTTTAATGCCAAATTTGAAACAGCTACAGACACTTTTCTGAAAACCTGAGAACATTTCAGTGGCAATTACACAGACACAATTTGCAAGTCAGGTCCCACACACCTCAAGCTGGGGGATTTATTTGCTTCTCCCCATCTCCCAGGCTTGGTTTCTCCCAGAGAGGATGGAAATTGGGAAAAAAAATGCTTAAATCCAAAAGTCATGGGTTGTTTTTCCAAATGTCACTCCCTGCCAGAGCAAGGCTGAGTCATGACAAGTGGGGATGTGACAGCACAGAGTTCTGTTTCTAAAATTCTTTTCCCAGTTCTTAAATTGACCCTGGCATCCCAATGAGAAATGCAGCAAAGCTCTGGAGGTTTTCAAACTTGCTCTGCTTTGCAAGCAGCTAAACTGTGTTATTTACAGTATTAATTACTTCTCTTTTCCCTGTTTAGTTAAAAGGTTTGACATAATTCCTTCAGCTCACTTGAGACACCAGAAAACTCTGAAATCCAAAGGAATTGATTTTGCAACAGAAGGCAAAGGAGTTGATGGTGGATTTGGAAAAGGAAGCAGAACCTGAGCATAAATTAAGCCTCAGACTTAGAAAAACTGCAACTACAACTAACCTCTTCCTTGAGCTGATAAATTTAAGATTCCTCTGATGGAGCTGCAGAGGCCAAGACAATTCAGCAGCAGCCTCTCAAGGGTGTAACCTGTTCCAAAAGGACCCTGTTCCAAACCCTCACCTCTCCAGCTTGTGTTTTTGGGATCTGTTGTCTCACCGTGTGCAGGCAAACCCACGGTGCAGTTAATGGGCTCCACTTTCCCCTCTTCTATTAAACCACCCCATATAAATTTCCTTTGCTTCCTGCTTAGATTAGCAATGGCCATTTGTGAGGATGCAAATGAAGCATTCTTTGCTCTGGCTCCTCACACTGAGCTCACCACCTTGTGTGGGACCCCAAGCCACTGCCAACACAGCCCTCCCTGCCAAGGGACACGATTTGCATGATGTGTGGCTGCCCCATGAACATTTTTAAACACATATTAGGGACTATAAACCAGGCATTTCATTGCCATGTTTTAGAGAAACTACGAGTAACGTTTTGAATCCAGCTGTGGCTGACTTGGCTTCTGAGAATCTCAATTTCCTGCCATTTTTAGAGGCTCAAATCAACACAGGGTTTTGGCAGCTGAACAATGCACATGCTCCTGGAGGAGGATATTGATACAAACAAAAACCCCCCCCCCCCATAGCCTCCGTGGTTTTAAGTAACTTATTAAAGCTCCAGTCCCACTGTCTGTAATAAATCCTTCAGCAATGACAATGGAAGGTAAATACTGCACCTGATGATCTCTTTGGTTGTCCACTTACTACCACTTGGGTTTGAGGAGCTGAAATTATCAGAGATCAGTTAATGAATACTGACCCCTGATACACAGCTCAGCATCACATAAAAATTTAAACAAAGCTTTTCTATGTGTTTAACTGAATTTTTCTCCTGTTACCCTTAAGACCTCTTCCTTTTCCCCCCCAGAAAACAGATGATTGACTGCAGACATCCAGCAACAGGTTTTGCCTTTTCCTGCACCATTATTTTGTTTCATGCATGTATTTTTTCATTTCCTCCCCTTGCATCAAGAAATATATTAAATAGTGACAAGCTTAACTCTATCACTTACTACATGACTTTTCAGTTTCACAGTAATTTAACAGATTAATGCCAGTTCCGACACAAACTGGTCCCTACCCTCAGCCACTTCTCCAGGGATTTTTGATGCATGGAATGCTCCACTATCAAGAAACTTCTAGAGCTACATCTCTCCAAAATGCTCCCATTCACCTTCTTACACCATGACCCATTACAAGAAAACAACTGTGAAAATTAATTTCATTCCAAAATGACAAATTGTGCTCCGCTCAAATTGTTTTGCAGATTTAAATTTCTCCCGTCCCATAGCAGCACATGAGAAAAAAAATGAATGTCCATGCACTCATTAACCACTAACCTATTGTTGGGTGCAGGGAGAAAATGCACAAGGTTTTCAAAGCAACTTCCTAGCGTGGTAAAAATCAGCCTTAGTTTATGAATGATGGCAACTACACTGCAGAAAGAATATATATAATTTTTTAACTAAAAGCCTTCTGTCAAGGCCTACATTTTCTAGTTGTTAGACTCACATTTAATTTATGCAACCTGACCTTCCCAATTCAAAAATCTTACCTGGCATCTCCTTTTGAAAGGTTGGTGTTTACGGGGTGAAGAATAACCTTGTTTGCATCCACATCCACCACACATTTTGTATGCAGATCAAGCTCTATAAAGAAATGAGAGAGTGTCAAGTGCTGCTCCTAAAGCACTGGGATTATATACACCATTACTTCCTGCAGACACCAAATTTATTCATGCAGTCTGACAGCCACCCATCAGCCAGAGAATAGAAACAGGACTTTTGCCAAATTCCACTTCTAGGGATATTCTGACGGGATGGATCCTGTCCAGCTTTAAAGCAAGCACTCTTTTCAAAGCAAGAAAAAGCATTTGGGTTTCACTGAAGGACAATCAGCATATACAAGGGCAGTATGAAATTTCTTCTGGGGGGAAAAAGAACCATTTAGGCTTGGTACCACTTTGACAGCTCTTCTTATTGAGCTCTCCCTCAATGCCTCACAGGCTCGTGGGGAAAGCTGCCCTTGCCATCTGCAGCACATTTTCTGTGGCCACTGCTGTGATACAGTGCCAGCTGTCAGTCCTGGGGCACCTGCTCCCAGAAATTCAAGTCCCATCAAAAATAATTTAGGTGCAAGCACGTAGAGAAGGGCTTGTCCTTCCCCCACAGGCTCCCAGCAAGTCCAGCTCTCCCAAGTGACATTCAGCAGTGGGATGTGGACTATGAGTAATGTGGATATTTGGAGTGTGTGAGAATTCTCGGCTGTAGAGGCGAGGAAAGCAAAATAAAAGCTTCAGATAACACTGACAGCGGTCCAGAGTATCCACCCAGTGACAAACAGAGTTAGGTATGGGATGAAGCACACAGCCTGCACCCAAAGTCACTGCTGTAGGACGTGGGGCTGGACACAAGTCCCTGCATGGTGACACTGGCCCTGGAAAAGGCTCCCAAGTGCTGATTCCGATGGCGATGACACTGTTCACACCCAAAATCACTGCTGTAGGACGTGGGGCTGGACACAAGTCCCTGCATGGTGACACTGGCCCTGGAAAGGGCTCTCCAGTGCTGATTCTGATGGCCATGACACACTGTTCACACCCAAAGTCACTGCTGTAGGACATGGGGCTGCACACAAACATGTCCCTGCATGGTGACACTAACCTGCAAAGGGCTCTCAAGTGCTGATTCCAATGGCCATGACACACTGTTCACACCCAAAGTCACTGCTGTAGGACATGGGGCTGCACACAAACATGTTCCTGCATGGTGACACTGGCCCTGGAAAGGGCTCCCAAATGCTGATTCCAATGGCCATGACACACTGTTCACACCCTCCCATACCAGGATGACGAGGGGCTATGCTGAATAACCTCCACACACGGTTCAGCACCTCAGCTGAATCACCCAAATACCCTCATGTCTAATCATGTTAATTATAATCCTCATCCTCCTTCATCTCTGCTCTTTCCTCCTCAGTCACCTGTACTTGCTCTTTCACCTCACAGCACCTTATAAACTCAGTCTGGAAATCTCTCAGGCAGAGACCACAGATCTTTTTGCACAGCAACTTGCAGACTTCTCTCTCCACATAAGTGACACAATAAGAGCGAGTTTCTTCCATGTACATTTTTTAAAAGAAATGTTACAGCCTTTTTCTACCTGATATGCAGCAAAGAAAGCCAAAGCAGGCAGTCACAAGAAGCTGAAATTCTCCTGAGCAAAACTGCTCCTCTGTTATTACACTGTGCTTCTGCAGGAGGAAGAGCCAGACCAGTTCCAGAAGCCAGTGTTTATTTTAATTTCCCCCCACACCCTGAAAGCCAATTTACCTATCATTAATATGCAACACAAGCTTGCTCAGATGAAACCATGTTCTTCCTACGTCCCATATCCGACAAAGCACTTTATCTTGGTCTGGCTGGTTAGTGATTAACACCCTGCATTGCAGTGACCTGCTTTTCCCAGCTCCTGAGGAAGGGTTTTACCTGCCTCATGCAAAGCATAAGGTCTGCAAGCAGCATGGTTTCTGCCACGTTCTTTAATGCAGCTCTTGAGAGAGAACACCCATGGCAGGTTTTTCATCCATGACTGCCCAGTGAACTCCATCTTACAGTGTTCATTAAACCTCTCTTTGTGAAATGCCCTTAAGAAAGCACACATGCAGGATAAGAGACATCCTTAAAGTCAAACGTCCTCACAAGAAAAAAAGGCTCAAAGCCAATTTGTCCTGGGCAACACAACTTGTTTGATTATCTCACACAGGTAATGTTAAAACCCCTCACCTTGGTGTGCTGCACGGTTTTGGAAGATGTGGTGAGCCAAACTAGCAGCTATTTCCAAACAGAGAGGTTCCAGTCCTTCCCTCCTGTGCCTGTTGCTCACCTTCTGCCACTACTGTGCTCAGCAGATCCTCTCTAAGTCATCTCAAGTTACTTCAGCAGCAGAAAACTACCCAGCACGGAAAATGGATGTATCCAGACCCCATGGAAAGCTCCATGAGCCCAGTGAAAGCTTGGCCATGCAAGCAGCTGGGGAGAGCTGTGCAGAGGGAAGAGAGGAGCTGGGAGAGATCTTGTCCCAGCAGAGAGGAACTGCTCCACCAGTTCATGGTGTCACATGAAACAAACCCCTAAGAAACTGTTTTATATTGAGCCTCTAAGCTGGGTCTGGATCCAGATAGCCTTAAGGCAGCTTATCCCAGTTACCTTGGCCAAAGGCTCACATGGAAACTCTCAGCTGAAGAAAAAGTTTAAATTCTGTTTGAACAGCACATCATTCACTTTCTTCAAATTCTGGCTCCATTACATTCTTTGGCAGATTTCTGAATTCTTTAATGCTTCTGGTACAGTGAAGAGATGAATCTTACATTAGCCACTACTGAAACTTACCATCATTTCCACCTCATTAAGTTTTTAATATCATTAAAGCAGGCTGGCCTTATAGTCAAATTATCTGCCTGCTCTTTTGGATATGATCACACAAGGACTCCACCCTTACTTTTACTAGTTTCAGTGTCTCCCAGATGAGCTGGGTACTTGCTGCTCCTGAACAACAAGCAAAATTGGGATGCACCAAGATAAGATCATAAGGATGCACATCCAAACATCCCAATTAATTCCTCCTGTAGTAAGGACTCACTTGTCATAGTTTGGTATTATTTTCTTCAACTGTTCAAATGTGTTTTTTTCAGGCAACATGAAATTCAGAAATTAAAGATGAAATTAAAAGAGACAGAAGTGGCTCACTGTCAAACTTTGGAGATTTATCTCAAATTTTGCACCTCAAACAAAAAGAAAATCTCACCTATTATTATTGCTAACCTGCCTCTACTTTCAGTCATTACCAAGCAAACACAATCAACTACTCATTTGCTTCATCAAATCAAGAAACCAATCAGCTAATTCCTCTTTGAAGCATTAAAACTCAAACTCTCAACATCAAGAACCATTTATTGCAGAGAATGAAAATCTCTTACACAGCTTCAGAATAAGAGAGCTGTGACATCCATAATAAAAGGGTAACACGTATCTGAGTCACTTCTCCACATTTACATTTCACAGCTGTAGAAGTGTTAAGGCAAAGCTGGGCTGAGCGTAAGAATAATTGTTAAGTGTTGTGTCCAAGCTGCTCACAGAGAGTTCCTTGGATGAGTTTTTATTTTACTTGTGAAACTGGAAGGTGGGGGTTGAATGAAACCACTCTCCTTCCCCTTTCCCTTGATTTTTCAACTCCTCACAAGACTTTTCTGAAACAGGGATTCAGTTGAAACCACACTTGTGTAAATCCCAAATTACTCCCCATACACGCTTTGGGCTTCTTCACTAAGAAATTCAGTGAATTTCAAACAAGGTGAAAAAGTCAGCAAGCAAGAGAGAGCTGGAAAAGCAAACCCAGTGGATCCAGCAGGCACTGGCCCATTCCCACCACAGGTAAGAATTTCCAATCCCTCTGTAAAAGCAGTCACGTGTCTGGTAATCATAAACTCCCCACAGCAGATTTTCCACAACAGAGTTAGGAAACACTGGCAAAAGTGCCACTTGAAATTGTACTAATCAGGTTTGAGGCAGAGACAAGGAGCATGTGTGAATCCTGGAGGAAGGGGAGAGAAGTGTTTTGGAAAATGTTGGATGTTTTCACCTCTGGGAAATTTGCGTCCTTGCTTTTGGATAAGGCAGGGAATTGTTTTCATGGACTGGCTGCAACTACTGACAACAGAGGCTGGATAATTGTACCCAGCTCTAGAGGGTGGCACAACAAGAACACCTGAACTGCCACGTGGTGACACTTCAGCTTCCTCAGCCACCACCCTAAAAACCATCCCACTTCAGGTCACTGCATTTCAGACCCCAAAAAAATGATCCTAAGAGATGGCTTTTGCAGGGCAGCTTGAAATAATCTTAAGATGAATAATGACACAGTAAATAAGTTATGCAAGGTTTTAAACTCATGGTTGGGGGGCCATGGAGTAGCAACACCTTTTAGTACCATAGCCAGGGTAGATGAAAGGTCTGATATAAATTGTGTGACCCTCCACATTGTCCACTTTATATTCCCTGTTTTTTCACATTGTACGAGATGGCAGCAGGCTCCAGGAGAGCTGGAGAGGGACTGGGGACAAGGGATGGAGGGACAGGACACAGGGAATGGCTTCCCACTGCCAGAGGGCAGGGATGGATGGATATTGGGAAGGAATTGTTCCCTGAGAGGGGGGGGAGGCCCTGGCACAGGGTGCCCAGAGAAGCTGTGGCTGCCCCTGGATCCCTGGAAGTGTCCAAGGCCAGGCTGGACAGGCCTTGGAGCAACCTGGGATAGTGGAAGGCGTCCCTGCCCCATGGCAGGGGGTGGAACTGGATGAGCTTTAAGGTCCTTTGCAACCCAAACCATTCCATGACTCCACGAATTAAGGGAAAGCACTTCCCAATTAATCAAGAGCTTTGATTTCCATTTAAGTTTTTCCATTAATCTCAATTTAAGATATCAGTTTATGAAGGTTGACAATTTTCCAGCCCTTTCAAATAGCATTTGATCCTGAACCCCCCTGAAACAGAGCCATGTACCTGGTACCATAAGCGATGCTGAATAAAAGTTGTCCCAGATTCCTCCTGGTCCCAGTACCAGATTTAGGGCAGCTGTACCTCCAGTGACACCTCAGGACCCTTTGGAGAGGGGCCTCAAGCTCTATAGAGTCACTGGGAAACAGAACAACTGGCCTTGGAGAGCTTCACAAAAGCTGGAAAAGCCAACTGAAGTATAACAAATAAAATGTGAAAGGTTTAAAGTGCCTCTCCTAAGCTCATAAGCCAAAATTGGCCCCAAATACAAAAGCTCAAATAATCTCCTGTGAAGACAGACGATAGAAATTTTATATTTTAAATTGCCAGTAGATTTTCAGGAGATTAACATTCCCTTGGAGGTTAGTCCTGGAATGTTGTGCCCTGAGCCATCAAGTTGCGTTGGATAAGAAATTGCAATTGGTTTCTCATACCTTTCTTGGTCTGGAAAAACAAATGACAAAAACACTGAGAATTGTTTAAACAGTAACTTAAAATATTTGTTTATCACAAAAATCAACTAAAAAAATGAGAGGCTGTTGTCTGGGGTTTACTGTTGTTTTTTTGTTTGAAAAAAGAAATGTGAAAGGCAGTTCAAAGACAACAAGTCCTCAAGTTTCCCTGCCAATATTTGTTTCCCAAGAGTGACTTTTCTCTTTGCCCTTTGCTACGTGGGAGCCAACACAAATAAAGTCAAAACTAACTGAGGAGATGAGTGAATGTGAAAATAACTTCCATCTACATGACAATGCTGAGGGCTTATATAGAAAAAAAAAGTGTGTAAAAGCACTTTTAGGGAATTGATTGCAAGACACAGTGATAAATTCTGACAAAAACACAGTAATTTCACTTGTACTTTGCATCTACCAACATGAAGGCACCTTTCAAGCTTCTCTTGTTATATGAACTGCTCAAATGTAAGTCATGAAATATTCAGTTTGCAGCAATTAAAGATCATTAAATATGTACAAGTGCATCTGGAAGGGGATGCTGTCAAAGCTTGCCCATGAGGGGGAAGTCAACTCAAACTCACAAGCACGTGGAACAGGCAAGGTGCCCTCTCATGTTAATTCCATGTTGTTCAAATGCTAAAAAACATGTTCTATCCTCTGCTGCTTCATTTTCTGCAAGGAAAGAGCTTCCCAAACAGCTTTAGTGGAGTCAGTTAATGTACTTGGACCTGGACCTTGCTGACAGCCAGCTCTGCTGCTGAAAACACCCCTGGGCTCATGGGGACTGAGAAGTAAATCAGTTTGGGGACTCTGCTGAGCTTTGAGGAATTTCAACACTCTGGAGTTAACAGGCACATAATCAAGAGTTTGCTCTGCCACCATGCACCCAAAACCCAAAAGAACTATTCCAGGTTTATGTGATTTTCAGGAGGAGCAGCCAACCTGAAACCAGAGCAGCAAGGGAACCTCCCCCTGCACTTGGAGTTCAGAAGGTGCAATTAGCACTGAAATTCCTTTGTGGCATCCACCTTGGATGTCTGAGAGTCTCTGGCTGTGGGGCTGTAGCAGCTTAGGAGCTCTTAAAATACAATTGCCTCACAAGATGAAACATTAACTCTGCATCCTTTACCCATTTGGCACCTTATCTCAAGGTTAATCCTGCTCATAGCCCAAACACTATTTTATAGCTTATCAACCATCACCAGGAAACATTCCAAACTCCAGGGACTCATGCATGAGAAGGATAATGGTGAAGAAAAGGTTCTTGAGGTTTGCACATTGCCACCAGAATACAACAGGTGCACACAACATTTCACACCCTTAATACTGTAATTAATCTTATAATCCTGCTTGCACAAACTCCAATTCATAGATAAATTGTCTCTGTTGTAATTTCCGTGGGAAAACAAACAAACAAGAGCACAGGAACAACCCCCACCTCCTCACCTCAAGCCCCAAAAACATTTCAAGGAGCTGGAAATGAAACCTCCTCCAAGAAGAGTAGGAGGACATAAAATTACCACCTGACACAATGATCAGAAGCTTGTACAGATACAGAAACAAATTCTTTCCCCACAAAGAAACAGAACCTTTAGCATCAAAGCATGAGAAGATCCCTGTTTGAACACTGATAGTCTGGATAAATATACATATTAATATGTATATTAAAACAGATACCTGAACGTGTATTTACAGGCAATCCAGGTATTTAAATCCAGCTGCAGGTCTTATACCACAATCCTAGAACAGTTTCATCCAGATATTTAAACTGGAGCTGCAGGTCTTACACTACAATCCCAGAACAGTTTAATCTGGCAGCATTGCCAGAATACAGGCAAGTTGCTTTCCTGCCTTCCTCGTTCAAAAAGCATTGACTCAAGTGAGATGTAGCAGTTTGGACTGGCTCAAGTGTCACTGGCCATATCCTTGAGCATAAATCATGTTCTTTTAAAATAGAAAAGCTTTTATCAGCATTAATTAACACGACTCTGAATTGATTCAAAAGCACAAGGCAACACAATGAGTTAATATATTATGTACTGCCTGTATACCCAAACATCACCTGATAACAAAGCATTCAGTGAGAAAAATCTTAATTAAAAAGCCTTCAGCTGTCATTTGCTTTGCTCTATGGTATGGCTTGAGATTTGCATTTACCTGAAATATGATGAATATCTGCTAAGAGAAGTCAAACATGACACTCATAAAAGGAAATCCACCACAACTCTTAAATAAAACAGCAAAAGAACTTCCTGATTGCTATCAAACCCCCATTTGAATAACACCGTGCACTAGGAAATACTTTAGCGAATTACAGAGCCAAGAAAATAAAAGACCAAAAGCCTTATCTAACAAAGCAGTACTGAATTATTTAATTCATAAAAGCCTGTTAATCGAGATCCCAGTTTGCAAAGCAGAAGGGATGGAAAAAAAAGACGCCTCAGTTGCCACCCAGGAGAGCCTCCAGCTTCAGACATGGCACTGCAAACGTGTGGACACAGCAGCATTTTTATAAAAACAAAGCTTCCACACAGGCTTGGTAGGACTGAGGTCTAATTTGATGCAAGATCCAAAATAAAGTAGCCTGGATACAAAAAAAAAAAAATAAACCCAAGTACAATTAGAAATGTTTCCCCTCACTAAAAATTAGTGCTATAAACAGAGTTTATGGATTACCACTCTATATGAGAATGAGGCAGGACCCTCAATCCAAACACCTTGAAATATGAGTGCTATAAATAACCAATTATTTGATACACAAATCCCTTCCACATGCAGGCAAGAAACCCATTAGACTTTTATGGGCTGTAAAAACTCCTAACAGTTCAGCACACCACTTTTATTAACCTAATAAACCCTTGCCTTAAGAAATTCATAACTCAAACACCAAAGACAACCACCACCACCACAAGTAAACAACTGAGAATATTTCAAAGCTTAACTTTCCACAGTCTCAGCCATCTGACAGGTTTGCAATGTTAAGCCCTTTTGGTGCAGAGGGAAGGAAAGAACATTACTCGTGATCCTGAAGAAAACAAATACTTGCTTCAGGTCCAAAGCCCCAGAACTCCATACAAATACTGCTCAGAACAAAATGTGTATGAAAGAGCTTCCAGGAAATCTGCCTCTTGCCTCAAAGCTTAAAAAAAAAAAAGAAAAAGCAAGGCCACAGAAGACTTACAAATGGATGACTTCTCAGAAAATCAGTTGCACAAATGCCTAAATTCAACATTAAATAGGTAAGAAAAATTGTAGCTTTGGTTTCACTGTTTGTTTCTATAAATTCAAGGTGCATGAGAAATACCATGGGGAGTTATCAGTTGTTCAGACCTGACCAAGACGTCTGGACTTTGATAAATAATCTGCTGGGGAAAAAAAAAAAAAAAACAAAAAATGAACCACTTCCAGGACATTTTGTTTGAGGGAGAAAAAGACATGGATCTTCTAGGCTAGACTTAAATGCGTTTAGGCATCACTCACAAATAACAGGATGTTTAATAGCAGCAAACTGCCAAGAGTGGGGGGTTCAGGCTCCCCTTCTCTCTGATGAGCATCAAGGACTGAAACTCAAATGTCCCTCACTCCTGGATGAGCCTCCTGACAGGAGCCATCCTCTCCATAACAATTTGAAGTTTATACAGAATAAAAAACAAACAGAAGTTGGGCTTGTGGGTCCCTTCCAACTTAGGATATTCTATGAAAGAGATGTCATCTAGATTTCCTCTACATTCCTTTATTTTCCCACTGCTTCCTCGCAGTTCCTGGCTGGAAAGGGACCTGTGAACAAACTCAGGGCTGAGCAGATGTAGGATTTATGTGGGAGAGGTGCATCAGTCACCCTGGGAGATTCCAAACTTCACTGATCGAGGCCTTGTGCAACCTCATCTCATCTGACGTGCTCCAGAGGTCAGTAATTCCAACAATTCCAACCCGAATTATTGTCTAATCCCAGGGGTGAGGAACACCAAACAGTCAGGAGACGTCTGGGGCACAGCCAAGGAAATGAGCTATGTCAGGAAAGGGACATGAGCAAGAGGAAAGCCCAAATTTGTCACTGACACCAGGCACCACCTTTCAGATCCTCTCCCAGCTCCCACCAACACTGCCACTCCATCTCCTCCAACCAATTCTTTCTAAGGATGGATCCTCCTCAATTTTGAGAGCTGGCACCTGAAGTTTAACAAAATGCAGCTTTTGGTCAAAATAGCCTCAATTTTTCCCTAAACCACCAGACTGTAAAGACATCAACTCCATCTCTTGCTCTGGAAGGGGGACTCGGGAGCTCTTGTGAACTGACATTTTACAGGTGTAGAATCACTGTATTCAATACTTTAACCCTTTTTCTTTTTTATAGAAAGGCATTAAAAAGATATTGTATGTCAGATCATGTAGACAATAAAGGGCTTCCCCTCTCCCACCATTTTTGCTTCAACTACTAAACTGACTTCACTGGATTCCCTATCCCTAAAAAGAACTATTGGCATGATCCTGTGAGAATGTGGGATTAAAAAAAAAGTCACCCTACACTTTCTTGGATTTCTGCCTTCTTCACCTTCCCATTCCTTGGCTGATGCTCACTTCCTCATCATCCAGAGCAAGTTTTTCTAATTAAGACAAGTAATAAACATTTAAACAGCTGCCCAGACCACGGTCTGATTAACATAACCCTTAGGCAAATTTCGTTGAGGG
>VZTT01055109.1:14212-25388 GCA_013400855.1 Buphagus erythrorhynchus | reverse complement strand
TTTGCAACACTTAATTGCAAAATCTTATAAAATATGTTACATACAAAAGAAGTTTTCTAGCTCGATTAAAGGAAAATATTGCATGGAATGTTATCAAAAACCTGTATTTGACATGAACTGCAGCTGGTGGTCAAGAGCAAATTGAAAATAAAGGAGATTTCTTTCAGTATTTACAATTCATAATGATATCAAACTCTAGTTAGGATAGAAAACCAAGTTTCTCTAGTTACACTCAAGGAAAGCCAAGACTCAGAATCAACCATGAAGCTCTGAGTTCTAATCCAGTTGCCAAGTGTGTCCTTCTCTTTTGCTCTTCTGAAGAAGCTGATTGATGTTTATGTTGCATTTAACAGTTTATCTTAGCTTTCACAAAGTCTTAGAAGTACTTTTGATGGCATTAGGAAAATACATCTTGGAAAACTTCAGAAACTTTTTGTATGAGAATTTTTCTTTATCAAATTATGTCTAAAGACCACATTAAAAAATCATATCTCAAAATTCTAGGACAGCAATCACAGAATACAGACCAGACCCTCTAGATCTTGAAATGGGTACATTCATATTTGTTCTCAAAAACATCAATAAACTAACATCATTAACATAAGAAATTAAATCAATTAACTACTACATTCCATCACAACACAGTTTAGCACAGAACTATCAAAGTATTGAGACAAATTTAAATGAAATAATATTGAGTTGAATAATGTGGTTTAAAATAACTTTCATCTATATTTTGCAAGTAATAAGAAATAGATGAGAATTTGCCCTCAGAAAATTCTTAACAATGTTCATATGAATAAAAAAAAGTACCAAAAGGAAATAAGTACCAATAATACACATTTTCCTTTGTAGCACCACTTGAAGCTAAACTTTGGCATTAGTACATTATAATTTCAGTGAAGGAAAATTATAAGTGCTAGTTACCTGGCACTTTGAAAGCATATATAAATTCACTGTAGATCTACAGTGAAAAAGTTATTTAAACATTCATAGTGCCAGTATACTAAGAAAAAATCATTTACTAGACCAAAGCTTGGCTTAAAAAAAAACCCCTCAAGATTATATAGTACATTAAGCAAGTGGTCTTTCTAAAAATCATCAAGATTAGAAGCTTCAAGAAGGGGAAACATCACTGTCTACAAATTTTAGATCACATTTATGAGAGCAATATGAAATACCACAACTACTAGTGTACAAACTTATACATGTAGTAGCATAGATAAAGTTTAACCTCATTTAAACGTAAAGAATTGTTAAGCAGGTAAGAACAAAGATTTGAGCCAGATTTTTCAACACAGCTGCAAGAATTTAGACCACAGAAGAATAAGGTGATTTTATGGATGAATATTTACTGAAGATTTTAACTGTGCCACAGGTTTAATGATGAAACTACTGATTCTAATAGAGAATTTTGCTCCTTTGAGGGGATGTTCAGGTTGGATATTAGGAAACATTTATTTACAGAGAAGGTGGTCAAACACTGGAACAGACTTCCTAGCAAGGAGTCAGTGCTCCAAACTCATCAGTGTATAAGAAATTATTATTTATTTGGACAATAACCTTAATAATATGGTTTAACCTTTCGTCAGCCCTGAAGTGGTCAGGCTGAATAATTCTTTGTAGGATTCTTTCACCTGAAATACTCTATTCAATTCTACTCTAAATATTCTAAATATGCCACCATAAGGAAACTTTACCTTTCTGCAGCCTAGTGCTGTAGTTCCTTTAATTTTTGACAGGAGAAAGAAATAAAGTTTCCTTCTCCAGCACAAAAAAATGAAGGGTATAAAATAGGTATTTAAATTGCATATACAGGAGAAAGAGGAGTGATTGCTCATCAAAGTTCTCAACTTATTCTGCAAGATAAAGCTACTACAATAATGTTAAAGTTATTGATACCTCTCTCCGTCGAGAAGCCCAACAGGTTTGTTTGATTTTCCAAACGACAGCAGCTACCAGCAGTAAGGATAAGAAACAACTGCAAGTACAAAAGATAAAATAATAATTGTAACTTCTGAAAAGCTTATGTTTTTAGGGTATCAAAGGTAACAAAAAGGCATTCTAGCATGGAAAAATAAATCCCAAAAATTGGGGACAACTAAACTCTACCAGAATTACAAAGAGTCAACCATCCACGTTCAAAATCAAAAGCAAATGCACATTACATGCTCTGGTTTTCTCCTGGAAATGTTATCACTGTTTCCATTAGCATGGGATAAGCTCCAGTACAACCATCCACATACCCACAAGTCTCCACAAATATGCACTGCATGTTCCACATTTAGTAGATGGAAAAAGAGGGTGAAGTATAGCCAGAAAAAATTAAAAAATTATACAATTAATATTTCTTTCACTTTGTAAATTCTGAGTAATTTCCTGGGATGCAGGAAGGGTAACTACACAGAGACTGTAATTAGTTTGAGGAACTGGGTTTGCACATGACAATAGGCTTGTGTTATCTTATTGAGTATTTCTATGGTTAATTGCCCAGGGAAAACATCTCCAAGGACATCACCACGTTACAGTTCCAAAGACACAACAGAAGAAGAAAAAAAAAAAGAAAATTAAACACCTGCAGTGCATAATCAGAGCCTATACCTTCTTTCTTGCTTCAATATCGTTGTATTGTAACATTTAATCTATAAAGTATTTTGGTAGAAAGATCATTGAACTCAACCTCTTTTAGTGTATTTCTGGATCCTGACAAAAGGCTTCTAAAGCTGACACTTGTAATTACTCAGAAAATCTTTCAAATTTTTAGACAGTTTTTTTATACAATTATGTGTATTTACCAATTGTGTGAAGAACTTTCACACATATTGGTGCTTCTGCTGTACATGGTGCTTTCAACTAATACAACACTAACTACTGCATTATACCAAGCATTCACATTTTTTTTCTGCCAAAAAGCTTCAAAATATATTCTTTAATACAGGAAATACCAAGATTTCTGTAAGCAGTATAGTTCAGAGGAGTACTGTGCATAAGTGCAAAATAACACCAATGTCTCCCTTTAAAAGCAAATACAAGTGACTGTAAATTTATTTTTGGTGTCTAGGGAAGAGCAGAACTAAAAAAAAGAACCCACTGACCACCAGAATAAATGCAGTTTTGCAGCAACCTCTTTTAAGGTTTTTAAGTCAAGAAGAACATATAAATAGTATTTTCCAGAAATGTTTCCCCTCCTCTACACTGCACTTTCCAGCTGGTACCTGCAACAGATGCTTTAGGGCAACATCAGGGTACTGACGTGCTGCTATAGACTGGGATGCTGTGCATGAAGTAAGGGAAAGCCATCTCACTCTTTTCCTCCTCTACAGTCCTTCCAAAACCCACTAAATTAGTGAAACAACAGCAACTCTGTTTGCAATTATTAACTCAGTGCTCCTGGAATTTAGAAAAGGTTAATACATGCAAGGGAGCTGGACACAAGAAACTAAGAGAGCCTTGCACTCTGTGACTGCTTTATTATGACCAGGAACAGAATCTCTACCCTTAGAAAATTCTGTCCTTCACATTTATTAATTTCTTGAACAGTTCTCTTAAATTAGTAGAATAGAAAATATTCAGAGTTCTGGCTGAAAGACTTCAGACAAATTGATTTTGTGCTCTGTACGTCAGTGGAGTGGGTCACACACTGAATTTTCTTGTCATCACTCAAAACATCAATTACTTGCAAAGCTAAAACCAGAAATGAGTGTCTCAAAGACACACCCATAAAATACTATAAACCATTGGAACTTACAGCATTTGATAAAGTGACTTTTGTATAATGTTTTCTTGGCAAGTAATTTTTTTTTTTTTTTTTTGTGGTGGGGGGTAAAATATAAATAGAAGGTAAAAAAAATAAAAATTAATGCTAAAGAATAGAAGACATGGAAAATAGACTTTGTGAAATTAACCTAGTTCCAGGCTGTGGTGAGATAACATCCTTGGTTTATGTAGGGCAATAAAAATTAAAGCTGACTGCAAAGGATCTCACAATACAGAGTGACTTGGCAATAAAATAAGAGAATGAAATTCAGTGACAATGAACTGAAGAAAATGTGCAAAAGAAAAAAGAAACCACAACTAGCTACAAATACACGATGATAGGTTCTAAATTAGCAATTACCACTCAAGAAAATGATCTTGAAGTCGTTGCAGATAGTTCTTTGAACACATCAACTGAATGTTTAGTAGCAGTCAAAAGAGAAAATAGTATGTTGAAAGAGATTAGAAGAGGAATAAAGAACAAACCAGGAAGCATTGGGATGTCAGTGCATAAATCTATAGTGTGCCTGTACCTTGAAGCAACCATCCCCTTATCTATAAAAATCTAAGCTGAACTTGAAAGGTGTAAAGGAAAGCAGTCAGCTTGGCCAGGGGAATGAAATGGTAGGAGAAATAAGTTCTCTTTGGCTTTGAAATAATAGGGAGTTGAAGGAAGCCATGATAAAGACATTAACATCACAGGCAAAACATGTAAAAAACCAGCAGGGTGGGTGTAGGTGGATGGTCTCCAGCCTCCCATTATACTTCTTATCTCCTCCTTGTGACAGAGATATAAAAAATTAAGTGCAGTGCAAATTAAATGAATTAAAAATTGGCCAGCAGGAGATAAAAATAAAACGGTCAGAAGGGGACCAACATCAGAAAAGGGAACTTGTAGATGGGTTGCAAAGCTCCCAGTTTCAGATGCACTCAGTTTTGATGGGACAAATATAAAATAGCTGAGAGGTCCATGCATGGGACAAAGACAAAAGTGGTTAGTAATGGTTAATGGCACAGAGGATAAAGGCATTGTACAATGGTCAATTTTTTTTTTTTTTTTTTTTTTAAATACACAATCACTGCCAAGTTGTATTTATGAGAAGAAGGAAGTCAAGCCTCATTTACATTGCAAAGGATTTATTTTCCCCTTGGAATGAAGCAATTCCCAAACCAGTTCAGAGACCAATGTGAATAACAATTGACTATGAATTACTGTTGGGATGCTGAAACCAAAAGAGTTAAAACAACCTTAAATACTCAGGTGCAAAAATAGTAAGCAGCACTTGAGAGATAAATTTATCACTCTACAAGGTACTGCCAAAACAGATAGTATCAGACTTGTTCCTAAAGCTCTGCCATTGGCATTTTCTGAAAGGAGATTGAAAAACATGGAGAGAATACAGAGAAAAAAACACAAAAAGTGTTCAAAATCTGGACAAAATCTTTTGCTGACAGCCACTTTACAAATTAATCATTTTGCTTTTGGAAAAGATCAAGTGGAAACTTGCCTGCAGTTAATCCACATGATCACAGATTATGTCCACCATCTCTGACTCTCCAGTTAAGACTCTGAGTGACATCCAAATAAACCAATATATGGATAAACGCCTTTGCAAAGCACATGCGTAATGAAATGCTAACCCAGAGTACAGAATTAATTTCTGCACTTACCAACATAAATCTTCCCAATAAGACAATTGACAAACTAAGACACTCCTAAAACCACAGCAGCCCAAGCATTACCAAGATTTTGTGCTCTCCAGAACAAAGAAATAAAGTTCCAGAAGATAAGCATAGAGTTTGCATTTTCCCCTTCAAACCACGTGGAACAAAACAGCAGGAAACATTAAATAAGCATGCTTGAAAATGAACAATCCATCACCAGCTTCCCAGATTACAGGCTGAGTGGAAGTTACTGTCCTAGCATGATTTTGGAGACAATAAACAATTGGAGAACCCGTGAACTGCAGAGAACAAGTCCTGGACACAGTTTGTGTCCAACACAGCAGAGGCAAGTGGCCAAGGAGAGGCTGCAAGAGAACACCAGGAGCTGGCAGGGGGGTCTGGGTATGCAGCTGCCCCTCCCAGAAGGGCCTTGGGTAGTGTGGAAACAGAAATAGTGATTTAATAGAACAAAGAGAAGGGAAATTGCAAGGAATAATTACTGTATAACTATTTCTGCAAGCTACAAAGTAAATTTTTGACTTCCAGAGGTCACGTTTAGGCATATTTAGTGCAGACCTGGCTGAGGAAATGAAATTGTTTTCCATAACTCAGAAATTAGTTTCTCAGTGTTTCTTTATGAGGAAAGCTAAAACATGTTAGGAGAATTAGTGGATGTGTTGCTGCTTGGTATGGGCAAACTGAAATAAAATCTGTAGATAACCTTAAAGAAACTTAAATTGCATGGATAAACAGAAGGAGAAATCTGTGAAATGTAATGATAAGCCTGTTTAGACTAGATGAATTAATGACCCATTTGTGACTTAAGCTCTATGAATACATTATAAGTACACTATGGATATCCTTTTTTTTTCCATTACATATTAATGCCTACAAATTACACATTGTATCAAAGTAATACTTTTTAAAAAGTGAAACAATTTACTTATTTTTACAGGGATGCAAAAGGAACAGTTTCATGAGCTAAGCATAAATATTTTAAGAATCAATACAGTAAATGGAAGGTAAAGAGAACAAAACAAAATGTGACATCCTTTGTTATTTCTTTTGTCATTCTCTGATTATTTAACATACAAAGAGAATAACTGTTGTTTCTATGATTTTACTTAAGACAGTAATTTGCACAATAATTCAAAATAAATTTCCACAAATGGATGAAAGCAAACACTTTTGCAAAACTTTAACTTGCATCTAGTATACTTTTAAATCTACTAAAATGAAAAATGATGTGAGATTCTACGTTGAGCACCCAGCACATTTACTCTCCTTACAGGACAAGGTACAGCAGCAACCCCAGCTGAGCAGGGCAGCATCCCTGGTCGTGCTCAGGCCAGCACAGGGTGTCAGGACTGTCCTACCAAGTGCCATCATCCTGTCCCCATGCTGCAGCACGTGACAGACCCATCCCTGTGTTCCAGGGGGAATTCCTGCATTGCTGGCTTAGTGTGGCTCTGGAATGGGCTTTTGAGCCAAGCCCTGAGTGCCCCTGTGGATCAACCCTGCAGCTGAATTAGAAGATGTGCAATGTTCACTCCCAACCCAAAGCTGGCTCTCAGTCCATGGAACTAAAGTAGAGCTAGTTCAAAGGCAAAAAATAATGCATTCAGTGAGGATGTCAGGTCCTCAGCAGCATCTTGCCCAAGAGACAATCTGTTTGTCCCCACTGTCACCGAGAGAGACAGAAGCTCCCAAAATTCCTTTCACCAAGTTTGTTAGGGGCATAGCAGACTCATTTACTGCCCACATATATATTTAAACATATTTTAAAGGCTTTTTTTGAACATAGGAGTTGGGCCATCAAGGAAATTATTGCTCAATCACTTGATTCTTGCTGTGCTGAGACAGTAATTAAATATCCCTCAGTATCCACAAACCTCCTGCCTGTTGATCTTACTTTGACAAGGGCACAAAAATGTACAATTCCCTAATTAGCAATCTAAACAGTGACCACACACTCTATTGTTTCTGTTCTAGTACTAACATGAGCAACAATTTAACATATTCACTAAAACAAACTGATGACAAAAAAAAATTTAATGTGGATATATGCAAAGAAAACAAGTCTCATACCTAAGTTAGTATTTTCAAGGTAGTACTGCAAAAGTTTCCCAACAGATCACATTAACTGTTTTTCTAAGAACTGCTTTCCCAACACATTATTTACTACCTTTTTATTGGCAAATAGAGCCCATTTTAATTGATATTTTATAAAGCAAGCACAATTCTAAAATAAAAATAATTGAACAATTATTTTCCTAACATCATGACTTCAAATAGCAATTATTGTCATAGCAATTGATTTCTCTCATTGTACTTGACAAGAACATTGTGTTTATGATTATGATGTGCTGGGTTCAGCCATCCTTGTGTTAACGGGTATACACATAACAAGCAGCTCCAAAGATTTCAACAGGATTATCTGAAGCACAAAGCGTTGTAAACATAAAATTAGAAGTCTGATATGTATGACAGCACTATAATTTTTTAAAATTTTTTAATGATTAATTAAATTGCTATGAATCACAAAGTTTTATAAACATCATTATAAGTAGGACAATTTCAGTGATTAGCAATTCAGAACGATTCTGGGAGTGAAGTGTTTCAATTCCAAATTTAAATGTGTAAAGACTTAGGGAAAAGTAGTCTTGGCTAGCAAGGAAGTAGGATATGTAAATTCCAGTTCATGGTAACTCAGTGTGTGAGGTCAGGGAAATAAATCCTGGCTGTGGAGCCAAGCCATTTCAGGCAGGAGCGCTGAATTCCTGCTCAGGGAGAGCCCTGGCTGGCACAGCCAGTGAAAGGCACTGTCCCCAAAGCCAGCAGCACCATCCAGGTGATTCAGGAACGTCCTTTCCTATCCCTGCTTGTCATGGCAATGCCACCAGCACCAGCAGCTCCATGCACTGGCTCCCACACTCCATTCTCTGCAAGTGATTAGCCAAGAGCTGCAATCTTTCCCTCTTCAGCTACAAAATGTCATTGTTGCACAACCTTAAATATGATAGGGCTTTTTCCATCAACCTAGATCTCTATTCCATTCTTTTCCCCACCAGTTTCTTGCTGAATTAAAGGAACTCAAGGAAAATGTGAACCCTGTAATCCAAAAGCCACACAGAGGGTTCAGACACTCAGTTCTTACTTTCCAAACTGCAAAGTTAAAGAAATGCCTGAATATGAGGTAAAGTATCTATGATGGTATTTAAACTTGAAGTATTACCAAAAATCATTTAAATGCAAATTTCTATTTATTTGTGTCTCAAATGGAATTTATACAAGTTAAGCAACAAGTTTCAAGTTCATTTGAAACTAATTACACGGATAATTCTTCTTATCCAGATGACTGATTAAAACATTATTTTTTGATGCAGTCCTGAAAATCCATATATCCCCATAAATAACTCTTGCAAAAAGTGTCTCATGAAAGTCACATAACTGCCCTTAAAATTCTCTTCTCACATGTCCACAACTACCAAACTTACACAAAACAGATTAAGAGTTAATAAGAAATATATATCTGCCTTCTAATCTGGTTCTTCCAGGCTCAACACTGTATTTGGTAAGAATGCATGGAAAAGAATATCCCCATTATATTTGCCTTACTTTTTCATGGTTAAAACCATGATACTACCAAAAGAATGCTGTAAGTCTCCAGAGCAGCACATTAAAAATTACTATTAGAAACATCATGAAAATAATTTTGTTGAGTCAGAAGAGCAAAATTAAGTAAAATGATAAATTAAGACTTCAGTAATGATATTAATAATGTTTTACAATTTAAGCTCTGAATGCATAATGGCAAATGGGGAGATTGAAGTATCAATGGAGTGAACTGTATTTTATATTAATTATATTTTAAAGTAAGCAGTAGCAATGAAATATAAATACAATATGTATTAATTTGTTAGTCAGAATAGCTACTATTTTTGTGCTAAATAATTTATTAATATATATTGAATACAGAAAACCAACTTAATTCTTCCTCTCCCAAGGCATAAACTCCCATATAAAATCATCTCTGACAACTGCCTCTGCAAAGCCTGTGTTTATTGGTCTTTCCTGTGCAATGAAACATCAAAAATCTCCTTGAAAGTAAAGATGAAAGAAATGTTTGAACAGGGAATTTGTAATTAGCAGAAAATTTATTATGAAAAAAAGTATTGGCAATTTTTCATTATGTACATGTGCCACTATGTTTTAGGAGATGGAGGGGAGTTTTAAATAACTTTATCCAATACAATAATTATTAAAAACCAACTATAAAAAAAGCACACATACATTTTTTAGATTTCTATTTTCCTACATACATAATTCATGCATATATCCACAAAGCTGTGGTTTTATGTTAAATATACCACAAGCTGCTATAGCAAAGCATGAATGAATGATCAATTATACAAACAGCCTTTATATTCAACTAAAAAGGGGAAATGGATGCAGTGTACACCAAGGTGCTACTGAGACACCAACATTCCTATTTAATCTGCCAATCCAATATCAGACTAAAGCAAACCATGTAAAAGGACTCTGAAATATATTGCACAATAAAGCTCTAGATGTGAACTTTAACCCTCTGCAGTTCTTCCTTTCACCTCTTTGAGGCAACAAATAAAAAAGATTTATAATTAAAGCCATTTAATCTCATGTAAAATGAAATTAATCTCCACAGAATAAATAGAACATCACACTCATTAAGTGTGATTATGTTTCTTTTAGTAATGGAAAATACTTTCACCTTTCATATAGTTTTATGGGTTTGCCCTTCATGGGTGAGATCCTCCATATTTCTCTCAATAAGTGATGTTACATGTAAAAAAAAAACAAAACAACCATATAAAATTTATATATATATGGCCACTGAAATTTTGGACAAATTATGAAATATGGAATTTAATATTTTCTGTGGTAGCTTTCCAGAATAATTAGAAATTGGATATATTATTTCTATTACAAAATAGTTGTGCTTTCACTTTTGCTTTTTTTGCAATGGTTTTCCTGATTTATGCTAATTTAGGATTTTAAATTGGGGAGGGGGGAGGAAGAAAGACTCATTTATTCTAATTACTGTCAGCTAGTGAATTTAGGGAAGAAGAATTGTCACCAATGCTAAATTTCAACAGTCTTCCAAACCAAAATATTCACATTATTTCAAGAATAGGTTTTCAATATTTTTTCAATATTTTTGCTCATTCTTATTGTTCACTGCTCTCTCTAGTGCAGCTATTATTCTTTAATAATACATCACAGAAATATGAAATATGTTTAGAAAGCCACCATACCATGTCAGCATTGTTTAGCATGATAGACTGAAATATAATGAAGAAATTTAACACATTCCAAAAAATTTTTCCCTTCAATTTCTAGCATTTCCAATACTTTTTCCAAAGAGGCAAATACGCTCAAAGGAGTAGGTGTAAAAAAGTCATAACTCTCCTTATTAATAGTCCTGTTAAAATTAAATTTTCCTGAGGACAGAGCAACGATTTTTAGATTTCCAGGCCAAAGAAGCATCATTCAAGAAGAACACTAAAAATTCTGTAATTGTACTGGATAAAGAATAGAAGGCCCCTGATTCCCCTAAACTTGATATTAGAATTTCAACTAATAAAGACTGAAAACATATTAGGAAAGAAATATAATTTTTCTAAGTGGTGAGTGTTTTTCCTAAAATATCAACAAAAAATTATTGAAAACACAGAAAAGCAACTATGATATAGAACATGATTGGGCCACATATGAA
>VZTT01055105.1:48847-62291 GCA_013400855.1 Buphagus erythrorhynchus | reverse complement strand
GATGAAAATGAAAAAGCTGGAATCTTTAGTCATGTTGAATGGCTCTTAGTACAATGCAGATAAATGTTACATTGGGTGATGTAAATTCAGACAACAGTGAAGGCACTAGGAGAAATCTGTCTAAAGTGTTTTGAGGGTGTGTGCATTTGAGAGCTGAGAATGCTTCCTGTTCTGTGAAAGCTCATTCTGTGCTGCTGCCCTTCTTGTGCTTGAAGTCCTGGTCTCTTTGGGAGGTCTGTCCACTGAAGAAGCCAGAATGCTCTTCTCTTCCCAGCTGAGGATGTGGTTTGACATTAGCAAGGGTAATTAACTGAGAACTCCAAAGGAAATACATCTATTTCTTGTGAATGCAGTAACAGGATAAGTTACAATTTTCATATTGCCTATTTAGAGGCTCTGTTAACTTAAGTCTTCTCTCCTTAGTCCTTATTTTTTGCTGTTCACTCCATTACCTGTTACCCCAAATTTTTTCTCACCTCTAGTGGGCATTTTAGATGTCCCAGAAATTGAAAATATTTAATGATTTAACTAGTGAATAATTTTCCACATTTTAAGATCATCAGATATGACTATATACATGTGTCTAGATGTTCTTTTTCTCCCTAAATCAAGAAGAAAAAAGGACAGAGTGGAAAACCATGACCTGTGCTGCTATGATGTGACTATGATGAGCTGCAGCTCACTGCTCCTCAGGACAGGTATTTTATAAATAGATACCATATTTATATGCTATACCAAATTTATACAACAGTAACAATATACCATAATATGGTATAGTAATAAACCATATTTATATGAGTGTGCTCTACCCCAGCTGGCTGAATCACAGGCTGTTCTGCCATGTGATAAGATGGGACAGGCAGTAACTCAGGCCTGGTGTTGGGGTTTGAAAGCAACATGGGGATGCTGCTCTACAGTGCCCAGTACAGGAGAGCACACAGAGGTGACCTGAGAGGGCAGTCCACATTCATTTGCCTTCCTTTACTGCATCCACTCAAAATCAAAGTTTTTAAGCTACAGTCATTTAATTCCATACAATTTTAACAGCATCTCAAATATTTTTGATACCTTTTGTACAGGACTACTGCTCCCTTTCTTTTGTGTCAGTAAGGCTACAGGATCCTAGAATCCTAGAATGATAGAGTGGTTTAGGTTGGAAGAGACCTTAAAGATCATCTAGTTCCACCCCCCTGCCATGGGCAGGGACACCTTCCACTAGACCAGGCTGCTCAAAGACCCCATCCAGCCCTGTCTCAAACACCTCCAGGGACAGGGAATCCACAACAATCCCTTTTCTAACAAGCACGTGCACAGCAGATATGTGCAAACAGGAATGCACAGCTGGAATNCACTAGACCAGGCTGCTCAAAGCCCCATCCAGCCCTGTCTCAAACACCTCCAGGGACAGGGAATCCACAACCTCTCTGGGCAACCTGTGCCAGTGCCTCACTACCCTTATAGCACAAAATTTCTTGCTAACATCTAGTGTAAATCCACTGTCTTTCAGCTTAAGTCCATTACCCCTTGTCCTTTCCCTACATATCCTTGTGAAAAGCTCCTCTCTAGATTTCTTGTAAGCCCCTTTTAGATACCAGAAAGTCTTCCCAAAGTCTTCTCCAGCCATTCTTATCTAATGGAAAAAACGTTTTCCATGATATATTTCCTACTTCGGAAATAGATAGTACTCCCTGTTTGATGATTATATCAAATTACATTTCATGAAGTGTTATTTCTGTGCACAGGCAAGAAAGATTTTTTGAAGGTGAAACATTTACTTTGTCTTGACTATGCCATGAAGAATGCATATTTCAGATTTTCTTCTTTCTTTTGCAAATAGTGTTTTTTAAAGGCGTGTCCTGATAACACAAATTGCTGATCTAAGAGGATTTCTTCATTCAGTGTCATGACCCTTCTTGACCATTTTCAGGTAGTCAGCAATTTAAACTGCTGATATCCCAGAGAACAAACAGAACAGCAACACAACTTGCTGTTTTGTTTGTCTTCCTGAGTCTCTGTTAACCATGAATATTTTCTGGAATACGCCCTGATATCTACTCCAACTACATACTGTACTTCATATTGGGGGTTTAGCCTGACGATTTTTAGATTTTCTGACTGACAGCAGCCCAAATATACTAGTGGACTGACAAGTCTACATCACCAGCACAGCCTGGAAAATAGAACTGTCACTGTTTTTAAGGGTCCTCTAACATCTAAGCCTTGTATTGATAAAAACTGTGATGGCTCATAACCAGCTGCCAAGCAGAATGAAAACATGCCGACCCTTATCAGTGCAGCTAAAGGGCCTAAAGGGTTCACGTTCACTCCCCGTTTCTAGGAATGTGACAGAGTCTCCAGAAATATAATTAGCAGTTGTTTAGCCTCCAAATATTTGATAATCATATGCAAGGTTAAATATATACATTTATCAAGTTCTCTTTGTATCCTGATAAAATCTGCATACTTTCATATGTAGGTCACATTCTGAAGGTATAAATTACATATCATTATGTGCTTTCCTATGTCAGCTGATGAGAGGGAAACAATTTTATAGAAGACAGTTGGTAGCAGTTGTTGTATATGGACATAGGCCAGAGTTACTTGGACTCTGTTGCTGCAAATGCTATTCTGAACTTAATGATAAATTAAAAAGCTTACTTCAAAGCATTCACATAAACATCTCCAGCAGGTAGAATGGCAATGAATGTCAGGGTAAACAAATGTCCAGCTGACCAGGCAACATGCAGATTAAACAAAGGCTGACTTGGCCCCACTGGCTTCCCTTTTATAGATTTGTGTAACATCCATGCCTTTTCACTCAGAATTTCTTTCCTCTCAATGCTTCTTCCAGTGGAGTTTCAGCAATGTACTGAACATCAGGACCTGTGTTGTGACTGCTGCTCCATGTCCTGCAGTGGTTAAGGCTACCAAAGAATCACAGTTTTATAACATACTATTGAGAGATGAAGTGGACTGTCTGCCCAGTTCTGTTTGCTGTGAAGAGAGGTTAATGTCTAGTGCTTTTATGACACTGCCATATTTGTGACCACCTACAGAGCACAAAAGTAAATATGATGCCCCCATTTCCTGTGACCATGAGCTTTTACTGTAAAACAGTGTAAAGCTGAGTTTCTCTGCCTAGGAAACTCACTTTCCTTTGCCACCTATGGGAATAGGCACAGAATTAATCCAGTCACTTATACAAGTGGGCCAAACAAGCTTTTTATGAGTAGGTTGATTCTGAGCAGATTTTTGCCCACTTGTTTCTTTATAGGCAATGGCCACTCAACACGTGATTACCCAATGTAATCAGTTTTGGAACCAGTACTCAACCAAATGTCTGTTATGCACTTAGCTACTTTTATTTCTCCAAAACGTAAACGCAGGAGAATGATGTAGAAGTTCAGTTTACATTAGTAAGTCATAAAGTCTGCCTCTTGGTCATCTCATCCTTGATCTTATCATTATTCACATTTCTCCTCCCTCCTTCCCTCCCTCTGGAATAAACCACCCCCACTGTAAGTACACAAACAAACCAAAATGATCCCTCTGGCAGTCACACCCATTGTGCATTTCTGCTGCCTTTTTTGAAACCTTTAAATGCTGCAAAATAAAAGTAACAACCCCAGCAGGGTGAATGAGAAGCATTCATCTAACAGACAATAATAGAAGAGAAAAATAAAGTGAGTTAAATTATCTTCTTCTCCAGACCCCTATTAGGTCTGCCCTGAGTTTTTGAATATTTGCAAGTCAAAATAAAAATGTGGACTGAAACTACATAGATAGCTGGTAATTTATATCTCAGAAGCCTAGCTCTGGCATACCTGACACTCACTTGGAGCTCACAGCACTGAAATCCTTGCCAGAGGAAATACCAGTAATTGCTCAGTGCACAGCCCAGATATTCCGACTGACACACTCCTTGGCCACAAAACGCTCCGCAACGCAACTCACTGAAGCACATCACAGCAGAAAAGCACAAGGTCTGACCTAGCAGCAAAATAAAATGTTTCTGCACACTTTAGTCTGAGGAGTTTGTGCCCTTACACCAGACCAAAATTCACTGCTGTTTTTCTTTTAACCAAAATTTGTCACATCTAGTTAGAGGAGCACATACAGTCCCACCCTAGGCACAGCACCGATGTAACATGACACACAAACAAAAGGCTGGAGAAATACTCAGAGGCTACATCGATACCTATGCAAATGATACCACTAATTACTGTTACAGATTTTGATGCCTTGTGAATTTAAAAATATGTTAGTGTAATGTCCTTCTCACCTGCCAGTCGTCTGTCTCTCGTGTTTTTCCAGATAACATCCAAGGCTCTAGCAGTGGAGTCCCTGATATGATCACTAAATGATCTCCTCAGAGGGGCTTTCACCGGGTGATGCATAATGCAGATCGATCACACATCCAGGTCAAACGGCTGTAGCTTAGCCCCAGGAAAAAGGGCATTCTCTGCCCGGGGATCTGTTTGGATTTCTCTTTGCCAGGCAGGCAGGTTGTTACTTTATATAATTTGTCATCAGCCTTGTGGAGCTTTTCCTTGAAGAGTCAGGCATTGCAGTTCTCACTGCGGATGCAGGAAAGCTCAGACTGCAGCCAGCCTACTGGAAAGCTGCCAAAATCTTACATCTGGAACAGTTTACAAATGAGCTAACGATACAGTCATTTAGATTTGGGGCTTTATTTGTGGATATCTATAGGATTCTAGCTTCCTGTTTAATCAAATAACTTACCAGGCACATACTTGCATGCTCATTTATTAGGATAATATTTCCTTGCTTAGCTGATATTTCAGGTAATCTTTCATGTTTGGACATGGAAAAGGTAAGAAATAGAAGAGAGATAAAGTAATTTTAAATATCTAGAGATCAGGTATTTTATTTAGTTACCATTTTTTTTTGAATTTTACCCTAGTTAAGGCAGAGAATAGAGCCCAATTCTGAGTTCCCTATATTTAGTACCTCATGACAATGCACTAATGAAAGGATGGAAATAAAAAAATGAGAGGAAAAGGGGAGATAATGAAAAAGGAGAGGGAACTGAGCCTCCACGTCTTTGCTGAGTAGAAAGATAAGTTCCCGTATGAAAAATACTTATGAATGTAACTGAGATTAATAGTCACAGTAAATGAAGTCATTTCACCTTGCTTATTTTGACCTTTTAAATTGATTACTGTGTCCTATGGCTTCCCTGGGGGAGAAAGGGAGGAATAAAAGAGTGCCTGAGACTCTTTTCCCCTTTTTAATATTATGTGGTGATGTGTGAAGAGATGAGAGATGCCAGTTTAAAAACCTAATCCCCTCCATTATATGGGAAGCAAAAACTGTCAAATAAAGTTGTCTTCATTCTACAGGTAGTCCTTAATTTTTTTACAGCAACTATAGCTATTAATATTAGATACCATTATTTTCTTTAGAAGTATTATCATTAAAATTGATTGATTAACTTCTCATAAGGTTGGCATACAGAGACCAAATTACAGAATTGTGAGTTTTAACCCTTAACAAAGGGATTTTCACTCCGTTTGAATTTCTTCCTAGAATAAGATAGTTTTTATTTTCATAACATTAGATAATTTATTTCACACTTTCTTACTCGTTGTAATTTTTTTCTAGTGTCTTCTCAGTTCCCTTCATTTTAACTAGTCCTCATTTCCTTTAAGGCAAATCATTATCTTATTCTGACAATGAAAAGAAATTTATGGGATTTGCAGTAGTGTAACTGAGGGAATAACTGGCTCACCATCTATTTAATGCAGATCATAATTTCTTCCCATCTAGGCCTTAGTCTTTATCTTTATAAAGCATCTGCAAACACTAATGTCCTGTGTATGTCTTTGGACAAAAGAGCAGAGAGTGATCTCTATAGTTTTCAGTTGCTCAGTTGCTTTCCTCATTACACCCCTCCTTCTTTCTGGGGCCGGATGGAGAAAGAAGCAGCAACTCTCTAGAGAAATTAAGTATGATAACATACTCTTGTTGGGTTGTTTTTTTTTTGGTTTTTTTTTTTGTGTTTTGTTTTTTTCTTAATTATTACTCTTGCAAAAATGCTTGCATGGGCAAATAGTGACATAGGTTTACACAGGCAAATGCTGACACAATGACCAGAGCACAACATGTCTGTTTTTATCTGTTTTGAAACACGTACACTCTGTTCAGATGAGATCTGCTGTTGTTGCTGCATTAGTGAACAGCTCAGAAAAGCATTGTTAATTTTTAAATGAAGATGTAGTAAGCAATAACTTAATCAAACCTGAATTCCTCTATTTTAGAAGGCAACAAGGGTGAAGACAGTGTCAACAGGGTTTTAACTACCACTGGCCATGTGTATGTTGTCAACAACACAGTCCAGAAAGAATGGATTTATACAGCAAAATAAATGGTACCAAAGTTTTGACACATTTCAAGGTAGAGTTACTTTGAACTATGTCTACCTGCATCTTCTGAACTGAATGAATCCTTGGGGTTTCATGAATGGGTTGGAGATCACTGGCACACTACCAGGGTGCATCTTCTGGCTTAGTTTAACTTGAAAAACATCCAATTCACATGCTCCAAGACTTCTTGGAGATACAAGCCAAAGAATGGTGCTGGGGGAACCTTTTCAAAATCCTAGTCCAGGCTACAATGTCAATAAAAAAATGCAGACCATTATTCATTCTAGAAGCCAAAACAACTTTTAAGAATTTAAAAATAAAATCAGCAACATACCTATATTTCTAATTAAGGCTTGATTATTTGAGAGTTACTGAGGTCTATATTACACATGTCAACATAAATATATTTAGAATATTTAAAACAGTTCTTACAACCAGTTCAACAAAATTATCTGGAAAATGGCAAAGGGCAAAGGAAGAATAAACTGTAATGAAGCAGAGAAATACTGCTAAAAGTGTTTGTTTGTGTGATGCTACAACACAAATAAATAGGTAATCTAAGTAAGATTGTGCAAAGAAATAAATGTCAGAAAATTTTTAATGGGCCATAGGCAGGTAAATAATTAGATATGGATAGGCAAGAAATATGGATAGAAAATAAAGGACATTAATTTTAGAAAAGTGTAGACAGAGATATAATGGGGAATACAGTTAAAAGCAAATACATATGATCAGCAAAGGAAATCTGAGATGCATGACATCCAATACAGTCACAAAATGAGATAAGAATTGGTGATGCAATATGAAAGCACACGATTTTTTTAAGGATTTTTAAAATTATGTTAAAAGATGGTATCAGGGCAGAGCTGTGGTGCAATCTCCATTCTTGCACTAGCTAAAAAACGCCCCTTGTGGAACAATGCACTCAGTTTTGGTCTGCACCTCTCAATATCCACATGATGCTGAAAAGGCATCCACCAGCCCAGTGGACAGGCAGCTGGTGGCAGCAGGGCCAGGGTGACAGTGACAAGGAGTTCTGTGCTGGAAAACACCCATGTGTTCAGGGGAAAGCTGGTGAGCTGCCACCACCACTGTGCCATTATTGTCTTGTTGAGATCCCTACTCTGAACCTCAGGCAAGCTCCTCGCACATTCCCAGCTGCTGCTGCCCAAATGACGTCTGCTTATGTGGAGACATTTTCCATTTTCCATTGCAGCTCAGGCTTGTTCCGCTCCCCTTGAAGGTGTAGCTGTTTTCACAGAGACATCACAGGCAATCTGCAGTTACTTGCAGATTGTTTGTGTGGAGGAATTTCCTCCATATCTCTGGTAAACTCATGCTTACAGTCTGAACTGGGAGAGGGAGCCACTGGTACCAAGTACACATGGTACAGACCTCACCAGGTGAATCTTTGATGTTGGTCAACATGAGTGTACTAGATTAATTTACTCTTAAACCAAACAGCTAAACTGGACCACTGTGAATGACATTAAGGGCAAAAGGCTTTAATGTTAGGATTTATAGTTTGGCAAAGAATATATTTTTAAAGAAAATGGCAAAATGTTTTGCTGCTCTATTTGACAATGTACTGGAAAATCTCCTGAAAACAAATACCCTTTCTGTAACTGGGAAAATGCACCCTTTCATGTCTTACATCTACAATTCAATTAGTATACAGATGTTACAGCAAAATGCATGCAAAAATAAGCGAAGTCCTAAACTACCAACCATCCTCTAGATAAAATTTATGATGCAGCTCTATCTTTTGGCTTCACTGTGTCTGGAAACTTAAGAATGGTCACCATCAGATACAGTTTTTTGTATTTGAATAGTTTTGTATTTGAATAATTTTGGTGCTGATCACAGTCATAGTGCAGTCAATACTCCAGCTATCTTCCAGAATAATCTCATTTTATTCAGTGTTTTCTGTTTAATGGTTGAGATGAAGAAAACCCCTAAAAAGTAAATTCTTAAAAATGGGATGGGCCAACAAAGATGTGTGCTGAATGAAAAATAATATGAGTGGAATCTGAAGGAGAGGGCTCTGTTGCTGACAAGAGGGGATTGTAGCAGCTGGTGCTAGGGGAGTGAGGTGATAGTACACCCTTGGGAGAGACACAGCTGCCCACCCCATGCATGAGGAGCAGCATGCATGCCCAGGAAGAGTCTTTGTGTAATTCCAGATGCAAATATTTGGGGGGACCAGACCCTACCTTCCCTGCCCTGCCAGCCCTCCCACCAGTTCAGAGCAGCTCCACCCCTGACTCTCCCATGGCAGTGTCCTTCCTGTCCCCCAGGCCTGGCCTGCCTTGGGACTGCAACAACTGACTTCTCCCACTTCTTGTTTTGGAAATATTTTTAGAAACCTCTTGTTAGCATAAGCAAAACTGTGCCTCTCCAGTCTTCCTTTCAAGGCTGAATCTATTTGTAAAGTGCTGCTCATCGTTCTTAGACACATAATTCTCAAACCAGCCAAGGGCAGTAGGCAGAGGCTAATTCCCTATAGCCTTACCCTTGCTCAGCACTTCCAGCTGAAGGACCTACACTTGCCAAATATATCTGTTTTCTGTCCTTTAGTGTTCCATCCATACCCCGGTCTGCAAAGATAATACCAAAGATCCTTTTTGCTCTTTAAGACAAAGACCAGACAGAATGCATTGGGTACTAGGATGGACAGGAACAGTGATACAGTTTTTAGTTCTGGCTACTCAGTCCAGCTCTCAGGAAATAAACAAACAGTTGTGCAAGCCTCATGCTCTTCAAGCTTGCTCTAAAACACATAGACTTCCCCTCTGAATCTTCATGAACGTGTAAATTCTTTTGTATATCTCTAGCTCTTCTGTGTGATTCTGGCCCCTTGGGTCTGGAAGGATGTATCTATCCAAAATATGCTCAGGCAGTCAGAAATACATAAATTTTTAAACACAATGCCAGTTTGAGCTTTGCTGTGACTTCTCTACAGACTGCAACAAATGGTGTTACAAATCCAGAGCATTTTTGCTGAGTGGTTTATGCAACTTGCCTGACCTGATGCATGCAAACATCTTTCCCTTTGTTAGAGAAACAAAAAAAAAAAACAAAAAACAACAACAACAACAAAAAAAGCAATGCCATGATTCTCCAAAAGTATCACAAAACAAAAGATAATTCAGAATCAGAATTTTATATCTAATTTAAAAAGGCTGCTGGGCACATGGCGTGTGTCATTGTTTCATGTCTCAGGAGATGTGTCCAAATGCTATCTAGGAGACCAGGCTGGGAAAGAAGCACTTTGAATTTTGAATTTTACATGTACTGCTTTCCAAAAGAAAATCTGATTCTGCAATATCTGTAGTATCTGAGCAATCTGATACATATCAGGTTAAGAAGCAGGCACCAATCAGAGAAGACTGGAAAGATTTAGAGAAATTCCTATGGAAAGACAGGGAAATAAAATGTATTCTGTTAAAACATAAAAGTTTCAATAGAAGCTTGACAAATCTCAACAATATTCTTGATATGGCAAAGCCACATTTTGATTCCTTTGGATTTGTTTTTTAAAAAAGCTGTCTGTTTTTCAATTAAGTAAAGTAAAAATATTCAGAAGTTTCATTTAGCACATAGGTGTCCTTTTGTAACTGTGCAAATATCTGGGCAATTTATCAGTCCATGGATTCAACCCTATGTGTCCCACCATATTTTGCCTTCAGAAAAGTGCCCATTTGACTCATGTCAACACCCTGGTGTTAACCTTTGAACAGCCTAGGGGCTAAATGGGTGCAGTCTGGAGAAGAGATAGTAGACATGAGAGAGTAGACCAACACAGAAAGTCTCCTGAGTCTCCTCCACAACGTCAAGAGTGCACTGCCAGGCATCTCTGCATTCTCCTTCCCTGTGGTAGGAGAGGGGTGGAGAAGCCCCAAGGACAATCACTTTCTCTCCAGGTGACCATAATTGCCTCTGTACACACTGCTTTTGCAAGATGTACATGCTTTTTACCCTCATGCCATGGTCCAGACCTATGTTTTTGAACAATAAGGGTGTATAATTTTAAGAAAGAAAATGCGCAAAATCCACCCTCAGCTGAAGCAGTACGTGATGAAAACGACAGCTGTTCTTGCTTTCATGAACTTTTCAATGTCTAAACCTTGAAGCCTTCTTCTGGTGGAGCACTGAGAAGCTCTTGTCAGAATATCTACCTTAATCAGCTTTTGTTGTGAGTTAAATTTATACTAATGGTTTATATAAACTGAGTAGCGTAGCCTTCTAATATACATCCATGAGTCTCAAATTAAACATGATCTCAAATAAATATCAACAATCTTCATGGTGTGATTATGGCCCTGCTTTGTAAACAGCCCCACAGCTTAATTAGAGTTCTGTGCACTTCAAAGTTTAAGCTTATCTGGCTGTTTCTGGACTGCTGTCTCACTATCACTGTGTGCTCCAAGAATAATAAATAAACCAACACAGGAACGCAGAAAGCATTCCTAATCACAGCCATAAATACAAAATAATAATTAACTGAATGACATGAAAGAAGATGTGCTTCCAGTTTCATTTCCACATTGTTCCATTTTAACCTGTTTTTAATGTAACTGGTTATAAAATATTCCTACTTTTTTTTAAAAAAACAAACCCACAAATTCTGTCCCTGCAGCCCAAATGTTTTCTGAAATACTGCATATTGAAGAAAAATAAAAAAGAGACACTAGTGCTGGTGCCATAGTTTAAAATTCAAATGAGAAAGGAAGTGTTAAAGCTTCATTCTGTTTAGCCATATGTGAAGCACCTGCTTAGAGAAGTTTATGAGCATGAATCTACAAGAGTGTCCAAACACTTCAGTGTCCAAACACTTCCAAATATCTAAACTTGAGCAACAGAATGTTCTTGGTTACAAAATAGTTGATGGTAACAAGCTGTGAACTGAGATTAGTTTTTAGCATTAGCCATGTGTTTCATGTGCTTCACCAGAGTGAAAGAGTATTAAGCAGCATTGTTTCTCCTTCCTTCAGTGACCTGACAGGCAAATTGCCCATACATAGCTTTTTGTTAACTGAGTAATATGTTACAACTTCACTGCTCCCATCACTAGAATTAGGGCAGGATGAATAAAATTTCATAGAATAAAAGGCATGTCAGAAGGTACTTCTTTCTTTCCAGTGGAAATGCAAATTAGGCTGTATGTGAAATTGCAGTAATAGAAAAGTGCAGAATCCACAAAAAAATCCCCCAACCTCAAAGCAAAACAGCTGAACACTTCCAAAAAAACCCCCAACTCACTATTGTTACTCCCTATTCAAAATCTTCTCTACAATGTTCTTTCATAATTGGAAAGTTTCCTTCCCTCTCTTCTGTTTTTTTCCTCTTTTCCACTCTCTCTGTCCCTCCTGGTCATACTAGGATGATGTTTACCTGATCATACTAAGATGGTAAGTTCCTTCAATTACAGGTCTTCCTCTTCAGACATCTCTCATACAAAATGGCACACTAAGATATCAAAGAAATAAAGCCTTTGAGCTTGTCTGCAGTGACCAGCATGAACAGTGATTGTGAATAGAGCCGATTTGATTCAATGAGTTCTGTATAATCTAATGGTGGCAGGCTGGTGTCTGTGTACAGAGCAGGGAGCAGGATGGGAGAGTGAGGAATGTTATGTGAGCTGGACTCACTGAAGTCAGAGGGTGAGCAGGGACATAATTCAGAGTACAGAGATCATTCTGAACAGAGAGATCAAAGAGCAGCAAGAAATTTTAAATCAAAGAGAAAGTCCCAGTGCTTGCAGGGAAAGATGGAAAATGCTTATTCCTGAGAAGATTTAGTGAGATTTAGGAGTCTCATGTAAGTCAACTTCAATTATCATTGCCTGTGTAATGTGTGTTTTATTAAGTGATGCAAAGAGGCAGAGTCATCTTCCTGCCTTCTCATCCCTGCTGCTGCCACTGCAGCACTGTGAAACACAATCTCTGCAGAAGGTTTGTTACTGTGAAGACAAGCAGGATGTAATAACCATCCCTGGATTGCTGGTTTGTGGCCTCACTGGTAGAGAAAACAGCAGAAAAACCAGAATTTTCATAGGAGCAATGACATAGAAAGTAAGATCCAAACTTTTGAATAGGTATTGGACCAAACCTTCAATAGATTTCAAGATTTCACTAATAAAGGCACTGATGGAAAGTTTGTTAATGGTAACTTCTCCTTGTGGCATTTTTGTGCAAATGTTCATTTACACAGTTAAATTGGAGATTTATTTTTAAAGCTCCTTAACTTCCTCAGACTCTGAGTTTCTGTTTGAGATATGTCCCATGCTTTAACTCTTTGTCCTGGAGTTGTTTGTGATGACTTTGAGGTGTTTTATTTGTGTATTCATATTAAAACCAGGTTTTTTTTGGGACATGAATGAGAGGATATGCTATTTTCCTGATATTGAGAAATTCTAGCAAGTTGTCCCTAAGTACTTGATTCTAGCAAGTTGTCCCCAAGTACACTTGATAGTGGTTTGGTAAGGCAATTTGCTCTTTTGTAGACATATTCAATTTTCATCCTTCTGGAAGTTCATTTGTTGTAGCCATTGGCAAGCCTCTGAGAAATTCTATTTCACAGCAGATCTGCAATCTTGGATGTTAGTGACCAACAGCTCAGAAGATATTTTCTCTCTTGGGTTATGTACAGCCTGGGAAGTATTTGCAAACTCAGCTCCAGGCTGCTGCCAGCCCTGCAAGATGAATGAGAGAACCTGTCTCCCCCAGGCTTTTACTTGCCCCACCTTCATTTCACAGAAGGGTGGAAAAGGGCTGGTCCCTCATGAAATGTTAATGCAGAATGAAAAAGTCGTGCTAGGGTCAAGAGGGAGATGGGTACACCCTGCTTTGTGGAGAGACAAGAACACAGGGAAAGAGGCAAGGGGAGGAGAGTGCAAGTGTGTCTGTAATCTACTGTAGTTTGAATTGCATGCTTCCATTTGGGAAAGAAAATTCAGCTACTTCATAGCTGGTGAGAACTTTCCTTGAATTCTGCTCTGATAGAACTAAATAAACATGATTTCAAACAACTGGCTTCTCTGCACTGAACAGAGGTTT
>VZTT01055105.1:21744-40547 GCA_013400855.1 Buphagus erythrorhynchus | reverse complement strand
GTGGAGAGAAGAGGTAGGTGAAAGCAGTGGTTCAAATTCTTATGCTAGAATCTCACTGAGGTGTATTTTCCATGCATTAGAAGAGACTAAAGATCTTTCCGCTGAGAGAAGGATTTGCTCATAAATTCTTATTTGAATCCTCTAAGCAAGGACTGAACCTGGAGAAGTCTGTGGTAGACAAAGGATGTGAGAATTAATTAATCTCTTTGACTTTTTTGATCAAGACCACTCAATGACAGTAAGTGTAAATCTCCTACCACTGCTGGTTTCAAACTCTTCCTGGATATTCTTATCTTCCAAGCATTCGTGGGTCTTTTCTGAAAAACTACCATACGACATGGGCCAAAAGTAGAGCAGGAAGCATAATAACTAAAGAACTGGGATAACTATATGTCAGTGCTTGAGTCCTTGTCTTGTTATTTTACTTTTTCAGATGCTTCTCTGTGACTGTGGTCTTGACACAGGCACCCATTAAACCTTGACTTACTGCTGCATGCGTGCACTACAAATTATTTTGTTATTTAGCTCATACCTTCTTCTGACAATACATATGAACAAACCTTTGGGACTCATCCCACAGCTCCTTTAAGAGAGAAAAAATCCCGGTTTTGGAAGTACTTTTTTTGTGTTACTTTATTTCTGTCATAATTATATTTGTAAATCTATCTCCTGGATTTCTAAAGAGAGAGGCAAACAGTACTTGTAAGCAATTGAGTAGCACTGTGTAAGTGCTACAACCAGAAGGGAATACAGGAGGCAATTATTTTCTGCATTCTGGTTGTCTGCACTGTGTGCATTTTGCCAATACTTAATTCAGATTTTAAGCAGTGCTGCTTGTGAATGTTTCATAGCAAAGAGGGGATTTTGGTGCTGGAATGTGTCTAAATTTACTTCTATTGGCTAAAAACAGCCAAAAGTCTACAATAACAAAAAAATTAATGCACTGTTACCTTTGACAATTCTTGATCTCACTTCAATCTATTAAAATAATTGCCCATACTGCAGCACCCTACAAAGATACATTGTCCTTTTTTTTTAAAGTTTGTTATTTTTGAGGATTTATTTTGCTTTTCTTAGGGAAACAGGTAAGGAAGCTTAAATAACATATCTCAGGAAATGAAATGATCACTATATCTTTTGGTGAATTGGAATGCTCTTAAGAAAATAAGGAAGAGGTTTCAGTTAGAGTCATGGGAACTGGTGAACATAGCACCAAAAAGCATGAAACCCCAACACAGATGCAGCAAAGATTTTCCAGATGTGGAATTTTCTCTATGGATCAGTAGAGTTAGTTTAACTTACTTAAGCTATAATGATTATTTTGTGAAAAAAAAGGGCTCATTTCTTATCGCTCAGTCTTTTAATATAAATAAATGCAATTTACTGTGCTGAAGATTTTTTATTTAGATTTGCTTTATGAAAAGACGTCTGTTTCTTATTCATCTTAGCTTGTCTAATGTGGCATACATTGCCTCTCTGGAAATGCCTTTGAAATGTACTGCAAATGTTAATACATGCAGCAATTTCTTAAATTGGAAACTTTCTTGGTTAGTTTTCCAATGTCCATTTCCTCATTAAAGACAAAATGATGCCAAGTTTTGATTACAACTACTATCTTTACAGGTTTTAGTGTGTTTTTTGGTTATGTTTGTGTTTTTTATATTCTTATGAGATATGCTTATTTTTTTTGTCTTTGCTATTTATTATGCTGAAGAATTGCATTGACTTTATTCTGATAATTGATTGGTTTTCTGCAAATTTTAAGCTTTTGATAGCTCTAGCTTTTGATAGGAAGTTTCCTAACATGTCTAATGCGTTCTAGCATTTCTTAACATGTCTTTTGATGTTGCTGTGTAAGTTATATAGGATTCTTAATTAGATGATGGATAACTGGTAATGTTTCTTGGGGGAAAACCACGTCTCTTACAAAAGAAAAAAAACCACTCATGCAATAAAAGTATATTCAGTGTACATATTAGGACTGAATATTTAGCATACTTTTACTACAAAATATTGGTTTTGACCCATTAAAATGGAACTCAGTATTTAGAGGACATATTGCATTACTAATTTGACATTCTAGGCAAGTTTTGATTTGTTATATAGAGGGTTATGATTTGGGTAAGTCCTGCAAAAGTCATTGGTAAGAACTTTCATTAATTTTGTTGAAGAAAGGGTTATACTAATTAATTTCTCTGTTACTAGTTTGTCTATTCTTTTTCTGAAGCTGTGTACAACTTTAGCATCTGCAATCTACTGAGGTGAGAGCTCCATAGCTGAGTTCTAGATTGCCTCCCCCTGTTTGTTTTTACTCTCTCACATCTATTCGATATCCTCTCATTCTTTTACAGGAAGAGACAAGCAATTGCACATAAATGTTTATCAACATGGAATGACCAAACATGGACAGCTATTGTACTGGAAGACAAAAAAAAGATGAGGTGCAAAAACTAACTATTGAAAGGAATGGCAGGTATTAAATCTGTGACTGAAAAAGCCTGTACCACTTCCAATTTAGGAGAAGAAAATCCTACTCTAACTAGTTTGCCAGGAACAGCGTCTTCTACATTATCCATTGTTATTGTCTAATCCTGGAACAGCTCATTGAATGGCTGCTAAAAGACATTTTCCTGACAAATGCTAGCCTGGATCCATGGTTCAAAACACAGGGCCAGACTTAAGTCCTAAGGGCAGTCTGTATAAAAAGGGCAGTCTGTATAAAAAGCCCTAGTCTGAGATCTTCTAAAAGGGAGAAAGAAATTTTAGGAAAACTATATCATTTTCATTTTCCAGTCACAAATTCAATGATGAATTGAATTGTCACAATGACAATGATGAATTTATAATTGCTAAAACTGATTAACCTAATATACATGCTAAAATGATACCAGACCAGGTGTATGAGTTACAAATGTGGAGCAGAGACTTGTTGAAGGCATACTTGTGCTGACACAAAGAATGTTATCCCACTCAAAGAGTTAGTGTGAGCTATACCACCAAAACAAAGCCTTGTCATTCTCTGAACATTCTGTAGTTTCATCCCTGTTTTGAGAGCCTCCCTTGGTAACTACATGAGAAAAATCCTTCTAATGTATGGATGGGTCATTCTATAAACAGTATTCTATGTTAACCAATTGATAGATGAATTCCTGACTAAAGTCTCAGTCTTTCTTTTTCTTCATTGCAATATAAAAACACATTCCAGGATAACACTGTAAATTAGACAACAGCCTAGAGGATGTTGTGGTTTATTTAATTCTTTTCCTTGCCTTTTAACAGATATTTCAACTGCTCTTCTCCAATTTCAAGCCTCTATTTTGATATGTATTAAAATCCATGGTTACTTTCCTCTTTGCCTTTTAATTCTGCTCACAGGCAGCTACTGAGATATGATATACCTGTCTAACACTTTGAAATTGGCTACCAAATATTTCCTCTTCTTTTAGGGCAATGTACAGCAGCAGGTGCAACCCAATCCAGAATAGACTGGGATTTAAATTAATCACCTACCAGATGAATTAAAGAGAAAATTCACATGGAGAAAGGTCTAGCTGCTCAGGCTGAACATACTATGGCCAGAAGCCATAATTCTCTCAAACATGACTTGCTATAGCAGAAGATATTCAGAGCACAGGTTGACATTTCCATCAAAGAAAAAAAAAAAACCAGTCTGAGCTATTTGTGACACTGCAGTTACATCCAGACCCATCATTGTCCTGCCAAGGATGGTTCTGCATCAGGAAGACACTTTGCCTCCAGGTGTGCCTAATCCAAAGGGTGCTTTTGAGTGTCTCACCTGGGTTTTCAGCATGTCCTTAGAGAAATGTAAATAATCATGTCACAGAATCACAGATAAATAATCATGTCTTCTCATCAAACATCAAAGACCTCTCTCTTTTCCCTAAGAATTTTTGAATAGCAACTTCTTATTCTAGTAAAGTGAGCATGTAAGTACCTCAAATGTATAAGCAACAAAAAAACAAGCTCATGTTCCAGTGATTTGGAACTGAAACCATTTCTTACCTTTCTGCAAAAAGAAGTTATTTTGTCACACTTAATTTTAAGTACTCTAAGCTCTTCATATTAAACACGGTTTAAAATTGTTCAAGTTTTTTTTATTCATCTTCAACAACTCTGAAACAATTCAGCAGTTCAAGTCCTATTTTCAAATATGAACACAGGAGCATAATATGTTGCAGATGTTTTTTGAATGTTGTCTAGGAACTCAAAGAAGCAAAGAAGAGTATCGTAAGTTTTTTAGAAATGACTAGGTATCATCATAATTTTGTGCCATGTGCAGACTTTACTGCCCAGAAGTAACCTTGACAGGGAATTGGTGCAAAATTAGCAGGGGTCACAGAGAGCTTGTTTTTCATCTTCAGGTACCTAAATAACTATTAAAATTTAGTCAAAAGTTAATTTTAAAATTTAGTTGTAGGCACCTCAGTTTTTCAGAAGCTGCCTCTATTTCTGGACACTGAAAAAGAAAGACCATCACCTGATTTCCAGTTCAACAGTCATATCATTACTTTGGAAACCACGACCTAATGACTGCATGTCGGTATCAATTAGGACCAAGTGAAATAGCTTATATTTCATTTGAATCAACACATGTCTTTGCCATGAACTCAGTCTGAAGAAAATTAGCCTAGAAATAACATGATTAATTGGTTATCACCATTCTCTGTTACTCTTGTTACATCCAAAAAAGGAAAGAAATAACAATTTGATCATGTTTGATTTGATTTAAAAGCTATTTTTGGTCAAGGAATACCTCTTTTAGAATGTTTCTGATGTCCAATTCAAAAAGAGATGACAATGTGGTCTGGGTAATGTAAATGCTACCAAGTCACTGTGTAACTTTTACCTAATTTTATACTGAGAAGCCGCTTGATTAAAATTAATTATATGACACTAGCCAGAATATACTGAGTACCAGTTTACAGTCTGTTTGGTGGTGTTCTAAGATCTGAACATATTGTAATTACTTAAAATGTAATAAAAATTGAATTGGCTGAAAGTAACAGATTCGTGTGTCTCCTGCTCTATTTTGTGTTTTGACAACAAAGAGCACAATTTCCACAATATTTTTGTTCGTAAATTGGGATTTTACAGTCTGTAAGGGTGGATAAATAAATGATAAAACTGGCTGGAGAGCAGCTCTATGGAAAAGGCCCTGGGGTGTTGGCAGACAGAGAGCTGTGCATGAGCCAGCAGCGTGCCCTGGCAGTAAAATGAGCTGGCAGCAGCCTGGGATGGATCAATGAAAGCATGGCTGTAGATGGAGGGAAGGGATTATCCCTCTCTGTGCAGTGCTTGTGAGACCACATCTGCACAGTGAGCCCAGCTTCAGGATCCTCCCCATGCAAGGAAGACATGGATGAAAGGGGTGTGCAGGGGACAGCCACCAGGTGGGTCAGGGTCTGAGTCACTTGGCCTGTGAGCTGAGGCTGCAGGACTTGTCAGCCTGCAGGGATGGCTTTTGGGGTCCTACCAGCAGCTCCCCAGCACTTCACAGTAGGGCAACAAGCAGATGGAGCTGGGCTCTTTATATTTTGCATGTGAGGAAGACAACAGAAGAGACAAGAGGCATAAGCTGAAACCAGAAAGGTCCAGGCTGGACATCAGGGGAATGTCTCCTCTGTGGAGACAAGACTGCAGTGGAGCACGAAGCCTACAGAGGTTGCACAGGCTTTGTTCTTGAAGTGTTCAAAACTGGACTTGACAAAGCCTTGAGCAATCTTGTCTGAACTCAGGGCTGACCTGCTTGAACAGAAACTTGGAGAAAGAACCTCCAAAGGTCTCCCTTGAGGAGACTTAATCTTTGTTTAACAGTATTTCACTTATAGGTGATGAAGTCTGTTATGAGAGATGTTCTTACAATTTATCAGTCTCTGATGAAATATTATTAATATCAAATATCTTTAAAATAATTCAATGCTGATGCTTGAGGTTTTTTTAATAATGGCATAATTTCTGTGATAAAAACAACTTGCCTTAAATAAGAAAGCACATGTTGCCTTAGAATCACAATGGATTGAAAGATTTAGTATGATGGCTGGGAGCAGTAATCACTCAGCTGGTACTATATAAAGTTCTATTCCTATCAGGGAACTATCTTGATTTGAAAAAGGTAATTTTATTACTTAAGAAAAGACATTAAACTGGCAGAGAAATTGAAATTTGATTGTTCACCACCAGAATATAAGGCACCTGGGCACAGCTTGTCTCCTCTGACACTTGAATATTTATCAAAAAAAATATTTCAATTAATTTTTTAAATTGTTAGATTATTGAATTGTTTAAAATTTAACAATTTAAAAAATTGTTTTCACAATTATTTCCACAATTAAAAAAATCATTGAAGAGTCTAGAAAGATATTATAACTAAAAAACCCCTAAAGTGTATGATAAGTATATGTATATGTAATACAATGTAAAAATAATGGTCTATCCTTATTGCTAGCCTGAAATAATTCAGTTAAGCTTCTTTATCTAAGCATTTAAAGATATGAATAAATGAGATTATACTAACAATATGAACAAAATTAAACTTCTTTGAAGTTAACAACAGCATATTTTAAGAAGCTCTTCCAAAAAATGTAAAAGCAGGTCCATACTAATGGCCCATACTTTCTCCACGAAGCAGGTGGAGAAAGAAAATAGAAGCTGACTAAGGAATTTTATGCACAACGGGTTCTGCTAGTTCCCAGATACTGCTGATGTACTTAATCATTATGGAACTTTTTAATGGAAATTGTTTTAGCCTTCCATAAAACACCTGTTTTCCTGTCCAGGCTGGTACCTGAACTTTTGTATCCTTCTCCTATGGTATACAGCCTTCTTATCACTGGCTCCCCTCAGAGCACATCCACACTACCTGGCCCTACTCTTTGCTCTTTAAGACTAGCAAAAGTAATATACTGGAGGCAACCATGAGGAGTTTTAGGTGTCATCCTGCTTCTAGTGCTTTTAGCATGGTTTAAAAGGGAATTTTATATGAAAGCTGCAGTCCTAGGACCTCCTGTTTCCTCCAAAACCTAAAGAAAATGGCAACAGCACCTTTCACTTCACACAGTGCTATGTGGATTTTAAAGTTTGTATGTTTATGTCCACATGCCTACAGTGAATATGGTGTGACTTTTAAAAGTGAAGTAATTTATTCAGAAGAACAACTGCACTAGTGTGTGGTTAATAAGCTACTAAAAATCCAATACCAAAAATCCTGACATCAGCTATTTTATAGCATTTAGAAAAAAATAAAGAAAACTAAACAGCCAAAAATGATTAGGAATCTTAGCATGAAAGGTCAGCTTTCAGTATCTATTGGCATCATCATTTTTTCTAGCAATGAAATGAATAGCAGTGGAATAAAAATATATCCATTAACATCTATTAGTGTTTGGCAGCCATCCATGCATATTCTGGCAGAGCTTCTATAACTGTTTTTCAATATGACAGATTGAAGTATGAGTGCTCACCTGACATTGTTATTTAGAAAACAAGCATCAAATTTTATAACTGTTGTAACACTGACAATAAAGAAGGATTACCTTACTAGAAGCTAGTACTTCATACTAAGGTCTCACAAAAACTTTAGTAAGACTGTTCTACTAAAACCAGATAAAGCACTTGCTAAATCGAACGATTAATAATTCATTTTGCCCAGTTTGTTCTACAATACTGGCTGGAGTTATTGTAAGGCAGCCAGAAAATGAGTAACTGTGCCAATTATTTTGTCGTTCTCTCTAGTTTATGTGGAAATTGATATCTTGTAGCCAAATTGAATTTTTTAAGGTTTGCTCTAGGTTCAAAACAACTTGACTTTATGAAAACAGAGCATCTAGTGAATACTGCTCATAGAAAGAATTGCTTTCTCTGGATCTAGAATATGTTTGTAGAATCTAGTGAAGATTGTATTTTTTCCCCTTTTGATTAGAGCTGCAGTTAAATTAAATGGAATGAAAAAACCTCTACCTAATGAGCCAAGCAGTTGGTCTTTTCTGTGCCTTGTTGTATGATAGTGAACCTGTGGTACTGGATTTTCCAGGTCCTCCTGCTGTGAGTTCTCACAGACAGCCCGACCCACCTTGTCATCACTCCATCACCTCCTGTTCTGCAGCTCATCTCACCACGGGGCTCAGCACCGAGTGTCCTCTGCTGCCTGACACTGACACTTAGAGCCTGTGAGAGGAAAAACCCTGCCATTAAGGTCTCTTTAATCACCTCTGTATTTGTCTTCCTTCTGAATCAAAAAGACAACCAGGAAAATTAACACCAAAGGAGAATAGTACCTGTACTTTATTAAATAGGGTCTTTGCCAGAAATCTAGATTAGATGCAGGAAAAAAAAAATAGGAGTTGTTCACTGCTAGGTCCATCTTGTAATACTGATACTGGGGAGCTTTCAAACACTATATGCTGGCCAGAGATCCACTGATGCTGCTATTTTTTACTGTGCTTCATGTTTAATCCTCCTGTTGGCTTGCTGATCGTCAAAATACAGACAAGAAATGGGCTGTCAAATCTCTTTTCCTACATAACATGGTCTTTTATTTCACTTTTATTTGTGCTGAAGTAGATCTCTCTAACCTACTAGTTAGAGAGAATACTGAAATTTACCCAAAGAGGCTGTGCACCTTTCCCACAGTATATTTTTAAAGCACAAGGGAATATTTTGATAGAATAATGAGAACTCCAAAGCAGGTTCAATTACTATTCTCAGTTAAAAGAACTTCCTTTCCTTTTAGAGCAGCAACTATTCTAAATGTATGCTCAACAAAAAATTACCACAGGGCAGATGTTTTATGCACAGGAAAAATTTATTTATTATAATGCTGAACATTATGGACCAATGATGTTAATATTTATTTAGAATTTGTTTATGGCTAGACTAAACTTTCTGCCCTGTTTATTGATAGCAAATAGTTCCATCACCTCAAGAGAAATAAGCTGTGCTAGTCTGTGACCAGATGTGGATATTTGCTCTACCTCTCCCACTGGCTCTGTTGTACCAATGCTTCTAAGTCACAGAGTTCACTATTCCCTACAAATATTTGAGGATAAATTGGGAAAGCATGAAGCAGGTACACAAAGAGACTTAGGCAATAATTCTAATATTAGCTTAAGGTAATTTCACCTTTGTTTTGGGAACACTGCTCCAGAAACAGAAGTTAGCCCTGAATTAGGAAGCCCACAGTGGATTCATTGTAATGAATATTGGTATCTGTGTCAGGAGCCATCTCAAGTTTACAGTTAGTGGAGAGTTAACCAATGCCATTCAAGAAGTCTCATATGTGATTCACATCAGTAAAACAGATGCTGATATACAGCCATGTGAACCAAAGGTTCAGATGTTGATTAGTTTTAGACTATAAATGGAGTCAACACTACAAACCCTGACACAGACACCTCCATTATTAACTAAATATGCTAAATTCTCCATCATTCAAATTTCTTCATATTTTTTTGGACAGAATTTGACAAAGTAAATCACAACAGTTAGCAAGGTAAGTAAAGGCATGAAAATATGTAATTTACTCAAAAGAAAAGCAGATGAATCTGAAAATATGGTGTTTTGAATCTAGTTTCTGGCTTGCATTCTTAATGTAGGGGCCAACATTACTAGTCCTGAGTCATCTCTTGGCTTCAGCCACCATTTTCTCTGACTGCTTGATCTTAACTTCTACCTCTTAATGTTATTTTGAAAGATTTATTTTTTTCAACATTGCCAGAAATTTCAATATTGAGACTTCTTAAAAATGCATTACTCAGAAATAGCTGATGCCACAGTACATCATTTGCAGTGCCCTAATTCACACAAGTGGAAGCAATTGTGTACGTGTTTAGGCATGACCAACGTTCTGCTCCATATACTGATCATTTATAGATTTTCACCAAAGGCACTTTGCAATTGCGTGTTTTACTGCGCTTTCCACTATTAAAAAAAAAAAAAAAGGGTTATGCAACTCTTGTGTTATTAATTGACAAAAGCAACAATGTTTTCAATGTTTCTGGCTATGTGCCAAATCTAAAAATGGTATGTGTATTTTTTTTTTAATAAGTAGTCCATCTTATGGAGTTTGTGTTTGATGTCAAAATTTACTGCATGTTGGAAAATATATAAAATTTTAAAAATACTTAATTTCAAGGATTAAAAAATGCTATAAACATAATCAGTAATGTGTGAAGTTCTAAGCTGCTTAGGCAGCTTAGTCCATTTAAGGATCTAAATGTTTGCTTGCCTATAGGAAAAACATTTTAAAATGTCCAAGTACCTGGAGTCCAGAGAATAGAAAGTCTTGTTAAAACAGGGTTTTATTTCTGTATATATAAAATTTCTAAACCAGAAACATTGGAATAACAGCCTTTCTACTTTCTTGTATTTCTTATTCCAGTCTCAGATGGAATCAAATAGTAGTGAGTAGAAAAGAGGGACTTACAAGAGAATATTAGTTCAAATTCTCAAAATGAGAAAAGTCGTTTCACTAGAAATTTTGAGTGCATTTCAATCCAATTGTAATACAATGCCATTCAGTCTCTTTACCTACGATGTTATTAGCTTTGCTAGTAATAAAATAAACAACTTCTTTTTGTTCTGTAATATTTTGTGATACATTTTAGTTCGCTTGTGATAATATAAACTAGAAAACTTTAGATTGTTTTTATTTCCAAATAAATATTAAAATTATTATTTCTTATGTTCTCTTAGAGCAGACAAGCAAGTATGTTACATTATTTTGGAGGCTTTCACACCTTAGGTATGTCTTTGACTATAGCTAATGTCATTGTGATGAAGTGAAAGCAGCAATGATCAAATACTGGCAAGTTACCTTGCAAACATGGGATCTGACGGTCTGAATCAAGATCCAATTGCACTTAATTAAAATAATACTTACTGCCCCTAGAACCAAGTGACTAATAATCATCTCCGTCATGCATTCTTAACATTGCAAAATAACCCATCATAACCTCAGGAACTTCTGAGCTGTAGAGTTAAATGAAAGCCAAACCGATTAAAAGGCAACCACATATTCATTCTCAGCCTAGCTTGTGCTCATGTGCATGGAAATGTCAGCAAACTGACTTCATGTGGCATGAAGTTCCACTTAATATTTGGAATATTAAATATAATGCTGTCCACAGAAAAACATAGCACAGAAGTCTGACCAGAAAGAAGGAGAGAGAGGCTCATATGATATGTAGAGGTTATGAAGTGTATGTCAAAAATGCATTCATTTTACATCATTACCAACACTGACATGATAGGTAGTTTTGACACCAAAGAAGTAAGCATAGATCTTTGAGTTTTATTTGAAATTAGCTGCAAATGGTATAACCAGTTATAATCAGTTTGCATGTTTTGACATAATTTAGAAGATGTGGTCAAATATGAACAACCTCAGAAAAAGAAACACCAGATTATGCTGCCTGTGAAATCTATAAAGAAAAATCTTATTAAATATGTGTCAGAGTTTGGGAATTATTTCTGAACTTCAACAGCTAAAGTAGCAACATCCTGAACAGAGAGCTTCATAACTTTCACAGTACTGAGTGTTATTGTGGATTTTCTCTGAAAATTCCTCTCCTTTAATAGACAAAAGAAAAGAAACAATCTGAACCCGGGTAATGGAAGAAAACATCACCAATAAAAATCAGACATAGATCTGAATGCCAGGTGGCATTTGGATATTTTGAGGTATTTTTCAAGCTATATTCAAAGTTCAGTAGCAAATTATCAATTAAAATAAAAGACAAGTAACCAACAGAGATTATCGAGAGCGATAGTGCTGAGTGTTCCCTAGTGTTTATCACAAGAATACACCAGTTTGACAGTGTCTAGAAGGCAATCAATAATAGATTTCATATACCAACACCAAAGCACATATAGCGTTCAGAGGACAAATGTAACAGAAAAGAACAGAAAAACAATTTTTCAATATTCTAGAAGTGCTTAGCCAAAACAAATGTTATTATCTCCAGTGAAATACTCCAGGTAACTGAAATTTCTTGCCCTATTTAAAGATAGACAGTAAAGTTTACACCAAGTCAAAAGTCAAATTCCACTGACTTGAGAAAACCCATTTGCATCCATGTTTGTTAATTGAGACACCTCATAAATCATAATCCATGTTACCACCAAACAACAAGTTAGTAACTACAGGAATACTGATATGTAAGGAGCAGCTGCATTTCAACTTTGTAGGACAGTTTCAAACATCCTTATTAATATGACACAGAAGACTGAATTGTTTTTTAGAGAGAGAAATTACCCAGTTCAGGAAACAACAAATAGTCTTTACATAAACACTGGTCAGATCTGTAATCCTATACGTTTGAAAGCCCACCGTTGAAGCCTGTCTTTTATCACTTAGTTGAGTAACGTGGTATTCCAAAAACAAATACAACAAGGAAATGAGAAAATGAGTAAATATTTACTCACCAGCCTTCTCCTTCTCTGAAATAACTGGCATAGCCTGAAAGAAAACAAAATACCACCATTAAAAAATATTAGGGACTATTTAGGGGATACCAGTAATCTTAGGGAAACATGAAATCTTGAGGTAAATTTTGTGAGTGTCTAGAAGATCTGGGAAAAAACTAAGGCCTCACCATGTTAAGCACTCTGGAGAGAAACATACAGTTCCCATTTGAGTGTCTTATAATCTATTGTGAAACTAATTACCATTAGAAAGAACAAGGAGAGAAGGGAGGAGATGGAGTTAATAAGGTATTCCTATGATTACATTTTGAAATAATCATCCTAGAACACATGATCACAAAATTCCATTGGGAAATTACTTAATAATTTTAAGGGCGGGAAACAAAATCCATGTGACTGAGGATTAGACTGAAATGCCAAATCTTTCTTCAGTAGGCTCAAATATGTGCTGTTCTGTAATATACCAGTATCTTACTTTTTATATAAATTTTCAGAGACAAGTAATAGTATTGTTTTTATATTGGGTGTAATTGTTTCTGGACTTGGAAAATTGTATGAGACTTCTTTTATTGCAATGGATGCAAATTTTTTTCACATTATACTTTTCTTTCAGACTAATATAGAAGAACTTTCTGAATGTATTTTCCCTAAAAAACGAGGTTATAGATTGAATGAACAGTAAATTGAAATTTGTCAAACATATAAAAGGAATTTTAAAATGTGCATATAAGATACAGGCAAGAAAGGCTGGATGACAAGTCGGTATGCAATGTGTGTAGAACTGCCTCATGAGTTAAAGTATCAATTTTACCTCCTTTTCACTTATGTTAGTCTAGCCTTTATTCAGCAGATTTTCCTGCTGCAGATTCAAAGAAAACGAAAAAGGGGAGAGATGGACAGAAATAAACCAACCAGCTTCAAACTTGCTATAGAATTTCTCAAAACAGACTTTGAAAATTTAATTTAATTTGATTTGTCCTGTTATATACAATAGTGCTTCATAGAATTTATTGGATAAAATTTCAACAGAACTTCAACTAGAACATATTTTAGATGCTATACATTAATATATGGCTTTTGTGATTCTTTCTGTTTCACCTGTACTCTGGCTAAAATATGCGTTGTTTGATTTTGACATTCAAAAAAATTACACAATCAGACTAATATTATTCAAACCAGCAATAGCCTCTTGCTGGAAAAACCTTTTCCTTGCATTTTACAAACATATATTTATTTGTTCAGAAGAAGGACCAGTAATGTAGCACAGTCTGAGGAAACAGACTGAGGAAAATTAATATGCCAAAGAAACAATAAAATCACAGAGTGAATCAAGGTCTTAGATTCAAAGAAAGAAAAAGTGTATCATGTATCATGAATTTTTATAAAAAGCTGATTTAATTTTGAAAATGAGTATGTATTTTTCTTCTCTTTCCCAGACTTAAGTGGTTGCATTGGGTAAGATAAGTAAGAAAATAAGAAAGAAAAGCTCAGATTCACTATTCACATTTATCCAAAAAAGAAATTTGTAAACAAAGAACTTTGTAGAGAAGAGAAGGTGAGAAACAAGTAAACAAACAGGAAAAAAACCCCCATTAATGGCACAAGAAAGAAAGAGAGAATCAAATGTGAATCAAATGCGAGGGTCAGGACAAAAGAAGGAAAGATGGGAACAGGTTTCCATCACACTTTAACGTCGAGTTTTGTTAGCTGGAAAAGGTATGATGGCTTCCTCTAAGAAAAGCTTAGAGAACACTGAGGTGGTTGAAGATATGGCAACCAAGAGTGTCTGCACTGAAATCATAAGCTGTGTCATGGAAAAGAGATAACAGTTTGATGTGGACAGCCTCTGGAAGGTCTAAAATGCAAAGCCAAGACAAACAGCTCAGGGGAAGCAGTTACAGGACTCCATGGGGATATAATGACCACTAGAGAAGATAATTTTCTGCTGGATTTATGAGAGACTTGAATGGACTTTGGTCATGTTTATAATTGCACTGTGAGTCACTGGCAGTGCCTTTGGCCTGAATGAACTCTTTCTAAAAAGCTGTCATCATCATTCACATCAACATGGAGATCTTTGTTCATATTGGCATATCAGACTTAAATATTGTTAATAATGCCATTGGTCATATCAATTTATTTCCTGGAAATATACAGTATTTATAATCAATGATCATTAAAACATGTTGATGTACAATGAAATATACAATGTAATGAATTTGTTAGGTGGCAGTCTTAAAAGTTGCAAGGATTTAGTGGGTTTAACCCAGGTAAAAAGATGTTGCAGGAAATACATAAAATCATCAAGCCTCAGGGCAGATGTGGAAATCACAAAATTTCTACTTCTGTTTAGTAGGATGAAGAAGCACTTTAAGTTCCAGAAAATTGAAAGGTAGAGTGCTTTCAAATATCTGTTTTCTAAAGAGTCCAATGCTTCTGAATTAAGATGTAAAATGAGCTAGAAGTTGCATCAGAACATTCTTTTGCTGCTCAAATGCTGAAAGAAAGAAGCCTAAATGGACATAGCATCTCTTGAAAATTTAAAATAAAGTAAAACACAAGTAAATCTTTTTGAAAAAGATCTCAGATAGTCCTCCTATTGTTTAGTTCTTTTGTTAATACAGCTACACATGCTGCTTACATGCTGCCCAGTGGGAAAACATGATTGTTACTTATGAGAAATGCTCTCATCTTCAGTACAGTTTTGAATTCACTGGAGACCTTCCAATGAGTTCCATATGTTCCAAATGAATTGCATTCCCAGGAAGTGATTTAACATTTCTGGCAATAGAGCAATTAAACCGGATTTTCCTGCTTGACCAGATGGGTTCACTGTAACTTCACATTATTTCTCACTCTCCTCACAGAACTGAAGAACTGGACTAACAATTTCTGTATGATCAGATCACACGTGTTTTAGAAAAAAGCAGACATGTACCCTTCAAAGATTTCAACAAACATCTCAAAATCAGGCTCCTTTCTATGTTTCTAATAGTATGTGCTCTTAGCAGCACCAAGAAAGAAGAAAGGAAACAAAAAAGGAGAGAAAAAGAGGAAGACACTAGACCACTGCTGAAATATATTCAGGTTTTTCTTCCAAATTAGAGGACGGGATTTTTAAATTATGAAAATCTTATTTGAAATGTTATGTGAAATTTTTGTGTTCATCCTTGCTGTATTGCAGCTGTGTCACTGAAAATAAATTGCGTGTGCAAATATGGCCATAAAGTGTATGTAAAATGCTATAGAATTATAGAATCATAGAACAGTTTGGGTTAGCAGGGACATTTAGAGGTCACCCCTCTGCCATGACCAGGGATATCTTGAACTAGATCAGAGCACAGTCCAACCTGACCTTGAATGTTTCTAGGGATGGGACATCTGCCACCTCTCTGGGCAACCTGCTCCAGTATTTCACCATTCTCATTCTGAAACAATTCTTCCTTATATTTAATTTAAATCAACCCTCTTTTCAATACCATTGTCCTGCCAGAAAGTGTGCCCTCATCTTTCTTATAAGCCTCCTTTAGGCCACAGTGAGGCTGCCTCTTCTCCATGCCGAACAATCCCAGCCTTTCCTCACAGGAGAGGTACTCCAGCCCTCTCACCATCATCATGGCCCTGGTCTGGGCTCCAGCATGCCCATGTGCTTCCTGTGCTGGGGACCACAGAGCTGGACACAGTGCTCCAGGTGGGGTCTCACCAGAGCAGAGGGGAAGGATGCCTTTCTTCTCCCTGCTGCCCACGCTGCTTTGGATGCAGCCCAGGATATGGCTGGCTCATGTCCAGCCTCTCACAGCATCCCCAAGTCCTTCTTGGCAGAGCTGCTCTTGATCTGTTCATTCCCAGCCTGTGTTCATACCGAGGCTTTCTGCAGGTGCAGTACCTTGCACTTGGTCTTTTGAACCTCGTGAGTTTCTCATAGACCCAGTTAGCCATCAAACTTGCCCAGGTTCCTCTGGATGGGGTCCCATCCCTCAGGTGTGTCAACAGCACCACTGGGCTTGGTGTTGTCTGCACCCTTGCTGAAGGTGCACCCAATTCTCCTGTCTGTGCTGTTGATGAAGACATTAAACCATGCTGGTCCCCATATGAACTCCTGAGGGACACTACTTATCACTGATGTCCACTGGGACATTGACCACTACCCTCTGGATGTAACCATCCAACAAATTCCTTACCCACCAAACAGTACAACCATCAAATCCATCCATCTGCAATGTAGAGAGAAGGATGCTGAGGGACACACAAGTTAAAGGCTTTACAGAAACCCAGATAAATGACATCTGTAGCCCTCTCCTTGCTCACTGATGTAGTCCCTGTATTGTAGAAGTCAACCAGGTTGATCAGGCAGAATTTGCCCTTGGGGAAGCTGTGCTGGACATTTTGACACATATTGGACATTTTTCTTTAAAATTGCTGTTACCGTGAACATATAGATATTATTACTTAGTAATACTGGGTAAAATAGCCCCTTCCTGTGAGTTTTATTAGATGTTTTGTGGAAAAGATGTCTTCCAGAAAGAAAAAAACTGATGAAAATTCTGGTAAATCAACACATAAAATAAAAATTTTGCACAAATTAAAATTTTGTTTGACCAAAGTAAGATTTTTTTCTGACCTTTGAGGAATATTTTAGCAGGAAAGAGTATTAAATATGAAAATAAAGCCCACAGTTTCATAGAGAAACCATTCATTTTTGCCATGAGCACTTTTTCGCTATGAAATCAGGCAAGAAAGAATCCCTCCCCACACTCCAAATTAGATTGCTTCCATTATAGTGTCAACATTCACATATTTCATCTCTGATCTTGGATTAAAAATTAGAGCCGTAGCTTTCCTGATTAGAAGCGGTGTAGTCAATAAATGTGCGCAGTGTCTTGGTGGTGAAAGCATCACCTGCAAAGAAGACAAATCATGTTTGGGGGCAATGGTGAGGGTATTCTGGGCTGCAAGTCTGCCACTGTAAAAGGCTGAGGCACACCCAGGCTGGCCTGAACACAGCTTGACTCTCCCTTAAGTGTAGGCAAAGCTAGATTATTTGTATACTGACTCCAAACCTGCAATATGAATAAAATTAAACTAGCTTTTGTCTTGGTTCCTCGCACTCACATCATATAAACAGCTCTATCATGAATGACTGGTTTGCAAAGAGCTGCTCTAGATCGCAAATATTTGTATAAACTGGCAAGTTATTGAGAAGCATGTATCATACTATTTCTGAAATAACTATCCAGTTATATCTATTTATTGTTGTATTATCTCATAAACACATTGTAATGTATCTGTAGTTCAATATTACAAAAAAAGATATAGCATGTCTATAAAAAGTTAATAAATCCACATTTTTTTTATTACAGGAGATTAAGTGCATTTGGCATGATGCGAGTCACATTTATTTACTGCCGTCCAACTGCCAATTGATATTCTACAAAGTTCTTCCATTGTAGAGGCCTGTCAGTTATTCAGCTTTTATCAGGTATTTGAATTGAAATACGGGGAAATTTCCTTGCTAATGATTCAATACATCTTGATTTGTAAACATTTCTCTATAATTTTGCATGAGGAGATAATATCTTTTACTGTCCAGGGTGAAGGGAAACCCCAGGGCAAAGATTAATATATGGGGATTTGTCTAGAAAGAGAAAATCCAGCCTTCACAGGTGACACACAGTTGCTGACCTCAAGATTTTATAAATATCTTACCCTATTTTGGAATCACTTTTATGCTATTCACTTCTTGTTCCTGCAATTAAAAGTCATGGTCTAAATTCTCACCTTAGTGGATGCTTCTATTATGAAAAACAGAGATAGTAAAAACTGTGGTTTTCACTGAAATAATTTGCTTCAAGACCAGATCCATCTCCTAATCTATAAAACGAGAAGCTTTATATTGCAATAGAAGCAGAAAAGAGATCAACCTCCAAAGACTGCAAACATAGAAAATGTTATGTTTATATTTAAGAGAGGATCCTTATTTTAAGACTAGAAACAACTACGTAGATTGAAATATATCTCTGTTGTCTTCTTTCTACTCAACTGATCAAAGCAAAAATCTAAAATCCTCTAAATATGGATGCTGCACTGACCTTCTAACATGAAAGAAAGGAGTTAATATCAACACAATGTACAATTACAAAGGAAGGATAGTGAACCAAATGACTGACAGCTCTATTCCAGAAAACAATAAGTTAGTACCTGAAAACTAAGGTCAAAAATGCTCAGACAGAGAAAAAAAAATTAAGTACTATTCAGTTTATCATTAAACAGAGTATGTTCTTTACAATCTGGAATCCTTAAATAGACTTTTAATTTTATTTTATTTAGAAGGTATCCACCACTTTTCTTAATTTAGATAAGTA
>VZTT01055105.1:1615-13143 GCA_013400855.1 Buphagus erythrorhynchus | reverse complement strand
GTAGTTAACTTTTCTTCTATTTTTTTTCCTGTTCTTTCTTTCTTTCCTTCCCTCTCACAAAAATTGCATGAAACAAGGTAGAAGAGAGCTAGTCTGACCTCTATGTCTTATGCACAATTATCTACCATGCATTTCAAAGAAGTAGTCTTCAGGAGACTAAAATATTCAGGAGAGATTCAGGTTGCAAGTCAAAGTATTTGTAAGTAAATTAATTTATTAAATTAATTTAAATAAGCCAGATAGAAAAAAGAAAGAAAATTTTGTGTAGGACATTATGATGAAGGGAAAGAAAAATAAATCAGTATTTCTGCTAGTTGTGTCTAGCGAGTCCTCTTGCAGATTTGTTTAATAATGTGACTGGATGCTAAACANTTGTTTAATAATGTGACTGGATGTTAAACAGAAGAGTCTTCATACCATTCCTGGGCTTCTCTGGTCTCTATCTTATTTCTGTTTGTGATGAATGCTTCAGACAAGAGTATAGCCAACCTTTTGTCCTTTGAAAACCCCTGATTAGCCAGAGATAATCATTCTGTTCCAATGCCTAGAGGTGATGAAATAAAGTGTGAGCTTTTATTTTAGTTCTTATTTTCCTGAAAAACTAAAGCAAGGAAGTTGCCTTACTGATTGTAAGTTGCCTTACATACAGATTCATGAACAAATCTCAGTCTTTTCAGAACCTAAGAAAGAAATTACCGTGGATGGGAACTGTTGGAACAAGAGAGACTTCTGAAATCATGTCACATCTTTCCAAAGACATGGAAAGATGGATCCAATCTTGTTTCCTAGGAAGTAACTTAATTTGTTTTAAAGACTTGAAATGACTCTAATCTGCAACTTTCTCTTGTAAATGGTGCAAAAAGTAACTACTCTTTTTCCATTAATGTAATACAAGGTTGAACTTTTAATTGCATTCTGTAGCAAATGACTCAATGTTCTTACGCCTTTGCTGGCAAGACTTAAAAGCCAGTCACTCTTAGATATCTTTTCCACATTCCTACATACAGTTATCAAACCACTTGCTATACTTTGGGCTGATTCCCAAGTGCTTGCCAGGAATGAAAGATATGATATACTACAAAAGCATTTACTTCTGAAGTGACAAAATTGACCTCTATTCCATCTGTAAGTATTTATTTAATTCGAATTACCGGTGGATAAATGAACTTTTCCAGGAGTTACCACTGATTATGATCCCATGTAAAACCCTGAACACAGATCTAACACAGTAATTTTGTTAATTAAACTTAAGAGAAATCAGTGGGAAGCCTTCCTTGACTTTGACAAGCACTCAACCCTTTCCTAGACCACTGAATCATTATCTTCCCATATCTTTTCTGACTTCAAATGCTAAAGAAATGGATGTTTCTTTGGTCAATTCAATCTCACTTTCATCAGATGCTTTATTTGCCCTGTCAGTTTTATGAGCTGCTACTGAAATGAAGTTTGAGAACCAATTTTGGTGCCTGGGAACCAATTGAATGTACCTCATCAAAGAGGGGTCATGACATGCCTGTGTCATGTTGTACCTCATGTGAGAAGGAAGCAAACTCTTCAGCCACCTCATGCTCAGAAAGACTTCTATCACCTAAGTCACAAATCCAACAAAACAAAGTCAATTTCCTACTGCCAGCTATTGAAAGGAGTCATAAAAAATTAATTAGCCTTTATAGTGCTTAGTTAAAGGAACTAGGTTAAAAGCTATCTTGAACCTCTTTTTAAAATGCCTAGTAGCATAATACAGCTTCTGATACAAAAACTACCTGAAAGGAGGCTGTAGTGAGGTGGGGATCAGCCTCTTCTCCCAAATAACAAGCAATGGGATGGGAGGAAATGGCCTCAAGTTGCCCCAAGGGAGGTTTAGATTGAATATAAGGAAAAAATTTCCACTGTGAAAGTGTGGTCAAGCATCAAATAGGACGCTCGGGGAATTAGTGCAATTACTAATCATGTAGGTGTTCAAAAAATATATAGAAGTAGTGTTTGGTGACATGGTTTAGTGGGAGAACTTGCAGTGTTAGATGGCTGACTCTTAGATGATCAGCCTTAATGATTCTATTATTTCACTTGAAAGTAATTTTCACAAAGTAATTTAAGATCTTATTACATGGAATTATTTTCTATGTGTTATGCAAATTTTGGTGTGAACAACTTACCTATTACCTATAAAGGAAATTATCAAAATCTTTTAAAATTACTTTATTTAATCCAAAATAAAATAGGCAGTGAAGCAGGAATCCTACAATGAAATGTCTCTCTAATTTGGATGAATTCCTCCTGCAGGTGAGGAACATAGCTCTCTAGCACAGTAGGATCAGTATGGTTTTAATGAACAGCTGATGGGGCCAAGACGTGGGAGAGTCACAGCCAGAACTGGTAAAATTTTCCTCAGGTGCTGCCTTTTAGTGGAAGGACAGCTGCAGTATTTGGGAAAATCTTATTTAGCTGAGAGAGAGTCAATTCCAAAGTATCTAGAAACTGACAGAGCAGATGTGTTTGTTGAAGAGCTAGAAATGAAATGCTTGGTAAACACCAGAGCTCGCATTACAGCTGGCCTGCACCAATGCCTGCAAGAGTGGGAACTTTGTCCGTGCACATAAACAACCCTTGGGACAAAAACATAGTAACAGTGTAATTACTACTTGGATTCTAGCTATTAGAATTCAGTGAAAACAGTAAGAAGAGATTTAACAGCTCATACAGCTTCTGCAGGAACTTCAGATGACCACACAGACCTCAACAGGAATTAAGAAAGAATTTCCCATGCATTTTATGGAAGTTGCATATTCCATGTGGACTCACACAGGAAGGTGATTTACCAGGGGGAAGAACTGAGTCAATTTCTCATTTTGAAAGGTGATATTGATAGTCTTTTTGGGGTTAAATTTGCTAATAGTACTGTAAGGTCACGAGGCAGCAGGAAATACAAATTTGTGCCTTTTTTTCAAGTAAATCTTAAAGACTGTCTGCTAGAAGATGACAATGACATGTGGAAGAAGATAAAGGTATAATTTATTCACATAGATTAATGAAAAAATCCACTCTTTAATAGCTAGGAGAGAGAACCTTTAAAAAACCCCTCCAAACTAGGAAAAACTATGTGCAGACTTTTTTTTTTCTTTTTTATAAATTCTTCAATCCATCCTGTATTAATAAAAATAGTCTTGCATTTAAAATTTCTACTTAATTCTTCATATACACTTTCCTATCATAGCTACATATCACGTTTGTTTATCAAATGATGCTTTTACATATATGTATGCCATTTCCATAATGTTAAATGTAAATTTTCATTGTATTTGCTGTCCAAAACTGTTTTGATTTTCATTTGTAGAGATAGTCAACACCCACCAATTTCAGATGAAAATTATCAATCATCATCTTCCTATTTCACCTAACACAGTCCAAATCTGTACCTTCATTGCTGTTGTTTTACTCCCTGCTTCTGATCTGAACTCTTACAAAGACTGCGACCATGCTTATTTGTCTCTTTCTCACAGTATGCCTTCTTTCCTGGATCAAAAACATGCTCATAGATGCCTTGTTCACTGGCTTATTTTGTCAAATACAATTGTTGCATCCAGCAATTATTTCCCAAAAGACATATAAGTGTCCCTTCCCATGTCAAATGCTGCCTCTAGCCCACTGTTATTTGAAGACAAGATAATGAGAGAGTGTTTTTAAAAACGTTTTACTCATTAACAATTCTGTGGTTTTTTTTGTCTGTCTCCTAGTGTGAACTGCCTTACCTTGGTCTTTAGACTGAAATCTTCTTGAAATAGAACTGTTACTGAAATTGAGCACCATACTTGCAGCAATTGAAAAAATAAGAATAAAGGTAATATTGGTACCCTGCTAGTTTTTTTGCTTTAGTTCTCATCAAGACCATGATTACACTTCACAAACCTATTTTAAGTAGTGACAACATTATTTGCATTACTGAAGCACTCAAAAGCCACAGACTTGGACCACAACCTCATTGTGCAAGATCCTGTACAAACAGGGCAGAAGAATTACCCATACACCAGGAGGAATGTAACCAGCATAAAGCAACAATCCTCATGCAGACTGATGTGGGAGTACAAGGAAAATGATCGTTTGTGTCATATAAATAACATTCTAATTATTCTGAGAACACTGGGATCTTGACTGATATCAAAGGTTTTGAGATATTCCTGCAGAAGAGTACAGTGCTGAAAGCACTTGGAACAGTCAAGGAGACAGCTTTGCTGATGTATGTGGACATGACCCTCATGAGGAAAAGCGCGAAGGATTCCAGCCTCCTGTGTTTTGGCTTTTCTCACAATTGTGAATCTTACCCTATAAGTATTTTTCTGAAGCATCTGGCCTCTCATAATCCTGAACATTATAAAATATAGAATATTTTTTATCTAGAATATTTTGGTGTTTTTTCTTCATTAACTGTTTCATCTTTTAATTTTTAGTGAAACATGAACTATTGTTATCCTTCCCTTTTCCCCATTTCCACTTTCCTTTTAAAGAGGATCATCCATTTCCAAAATATTCAGCCCTTTCAGCCCACTGCTACTCCAGGGGTCAATATGCCCTTATGCCCCTTTTCTCTTTTTCTACTTTCATATGTAAAAGGATTATGAGAAATACTGACAATTCTGGAGCTTTTGAAGAACTTTTAAATGCAATTTATATTCTTCATGGACTATACTGAAAAGCCTTTATCTTGCAGGAATGAGGCCTTTTCTAAAGTTCTATCACTGTCATAAAGATTATATTTGTAAAAATTTGTGAAGTGTCCAAATATATAGCACAGCTCATAAAAATATGCATTAAAGATTTTACTGTATCATGAATGGCATAATTGCTACATTAACCAATACTCATTAGTAGCTTCTACTGGCTATCTAGTTACAGACCACAAGACTGAAGCATGTTTTTTGTCAGGCATGCTTGCATGCTGAATTTGTTGCAAGATTAGAGTGTGAAATGCCAGTTGTTTCTCTACAATCTTTCATAAGATTACGCAGCAATGTAATATAGTCATTGTAATGCAGTTATTGAAGGTAACAGTAATAGTCAAAGGAGACTTAACAGGAAAAGGGCATTTCTCAACAATGTTATCACTGTGACTTAACAAGAAATGATTTAGAACTTAAACTGTGTACGAATGTTCTTACATTAATATCAATCAATGACAAAACACTGTACCAGAAGCATACAAGGTATGTTAACTGGAAGGAGTCTTTTGCCTGTGTTGTGATCAACCCCACCTACACCATTTGCAAGAGATTAAGGAAGTTTAGAATTAGAAGACACGTGTTACGGAAGGATGGTAGCCCAAAAAAGCATTCTTACAGGCAGACACCGATGAAATGCTGCCTTGGAATTCGTGTGTCCCAGCTTTCACTCCACCCTGCGGGTAGCCTGGGCAGCAGCAGCGGGAGATCTGACCAGGCTCACGTTCTGCAGGGCCCTGCAGCAGAACCACTGATGACCCGAGTGATTAAGGGTCAACAAACTTTAGCCTGAAGCAACTGTTCTATGAACTTTGGCACATTCTGAGTTGGCTCCTGCTGGTTTGTTGCCTTTGGCCCTTATCTTGCAGTTTAGCAAGGATTGTGAAATTCTGAATAAAGTTACAAGACATATCGGTTCTGTCTCAGTTACTCAAGGTCTTGCTCTTCAAATGTTCTTGGTCTTCAAAATTCCTTTGGCAAATAATCTCATCTATCAGCTAAGCATTTTCCAATAGGTGTATCAAAAGACCCATCAGAAAAAAAAAAGAAAAATTTGTATAACTATATAAAAATAATGGTATAAATATCATGTGGGACTGGGGAACATTATCAGAGATTCTCTGTGGTTGCACTTTGGAAAAACTACCTGCAGTCTATGTATGCACAAACTTCAGCCCATGACTAAAAAAACTATGTTTTCAATTCAGTACTGCGTGTTGTGTTCAGATGGATGAACGGAACAACTACTCCAGAAAAGTGCAAATATCTTTGGGACATGAAAAAGAAGAGCAACATACTTTTGGAAGTACTTATAAACCTAATCCCATTGACTCCCAAACATTTATGTTGCTTACAGAAGAGAAATTTTAACATAAAGTTAACTAGACTTCTGAAATTTTTGTTATGCTTTCAAGGTGGAACTTAGGCTCTTGGAAGATACTATAAAACCTTCCTTATTAAGGAAGAGAACATATAAATCCCCAAACTCCTTTATTTCTTGGCAATATTTCACAGTATTTGACAACCATATGTCTTCCTGAAGTGCAGAAGGGCTTCTAGGTAGATAGGTTCTCTGAATTAGAAAAAAAAAAAAGAAAAGAAAAGAAGTCCATCTTTTCCTTATATAGAATCCATATGCTCTGATTTTTCCCTGTAATTTCTGTATTTCCAAGATATTATCCACAGGATGTGCTAAAATACATGAGAAACCTGTTAAAGATTTTTTCCTTTCCTGAGACTACTACAGAGGTTTTAAAATACCCTGAAATCCCTAAGCATGTTGAAACATCACTCAGGGCTGGCAACAGCAAAATTAGATCTTTCTTGAATTGCTTTTGTATTGGCAAAGCAGCAAAAGAAGAATTAGACAAATTTTATGTGACTGTATAACAAACCTTCACAATGAGCCAACACAGTTCTGCTTTAATGGTATGAAAGCTGGATATGAAATTGGCTCTATCACTTTCTGTCATGTTTTTTGCTATCTGCCTTACAACTATCACCCCATGGATTCTCCAATCAGATACTGAATTGTTGAATTTAATAGCAGAAAATTCAGAATTTTAAATATTAAACATTTTAAATATTACATATTAATAAAGTACTTAAAATATTTTCTGTAACCATTTTTAGAGTTTTGCTCATACATGNTTTTAAATTTAAAATATTGATATCTGAAATTTCCATCAGGCTTCCAAGGACACCAATCTCAGTCAGTCTCATGAGGTGTTTTGAAACTCACCATTTTTCAAAGTAACAGCAGTATATCTAATCCCACATAATCTTGCATTTATTAATTGATACTTGTAAACTGTATTCACACTCCTAGGGCTATAACACTGTGGTTAAAATATGCTGGACTAAGAGTGATGGCTTTGTAAAGAAAGTGCTTTCTGAAGGATCACACACTACTGAGTGATTAATTCCATCATCTACTCCTATCCCTTCTATGAAATTAAACCCTACTTTGGTTTCACATTGCAGTCTTCAGACTCAGTGGCCTACAATTCCTCACTAGATGTCTCCCATGTCCAGTTTCTTTGTCACCTATCAAACTACTGTGGGAGAACAAGCTTCCCAGTCCAGTGCCATTCACATACAGACAATACTGTCTTCTCAGAATGGGAATCCAAAACTTCAGAGTAACTTTGGGATGTCAAAGGATCTCCCACCTTTCCATCTCAAGCAGTACCCTGCTTGCCTTTCTGTATCCTTCATGGCAATACTTTACTATTATTTTCTATGTAATATGTGCAGTATTTAAAATACAGTAATCATATTTCACCATTTATTGGGTGACAGATACAGGGATTATCAAGTACCATTACAGGTTGTTTGGATTTTACTTCTCTTTTAAAATAGGGATAGTACAAAAATGTCATAAAGACAGTTTGGTAAGAGAAGGTAAATAGAACAAACTTTCAGAGCACAAACTATGTGTTAGGGAATAAAAACAGACAAACTAAAAACTTTGCTAATCTCTGTGTAACACAGAAAGGTTTTTCAGTTAGTTTGAAGAAAATAAAAAAGTGGCAACACACTGGAATGTACAGTTTCTATTAATAGAAAGCCTCACTAACTAGAAGCCCATGCCATGAAATTAACAATTTACAACACCTTCATTGTATAGTGCAGTGCAGAAAGTGGAAGGTTGTTTCATTTCTGTATTTCCAGACGCGTGTCATTTCCAACCCCATATTTAATAGTGTGTAACTGCCTGAAGGGGAGAGATCAGAATGTGTGGCATGTCTCACTGAGAGGAATTTTGTGCATTAAAAAACCCCAAACCACACTCTTTCAACTATTAAACAGAGAGCTAACCAAATTCCTTGCTTCCACCCTGGCTTTGAAGTCCAAAAAACAAAAAAAACAGAAAAAAGAAAAAATAAAAAGGAATGGCAAGAAAAGGAAAACAAAAAGGGAAAGCAAGTAAGAATTGAGACATGGACGAGAGTGAGGGAGAGCTGGGAAGAAGGAGACCCCAGGAGGAAGAAAATTCCTTACAAGAGAGGTATATGTAAAGGACAAAAAACCCAAGGTTTTCCATGATGTCACTCGCAGCATGTCTGTGTCTGGAAAAGTACTTGAAAAGGCAGACATGGATTTGTTCAATTTCAGTAATGCAAACTATTCATGCCACGTTTTCAAACCATGTTCCAGAAGTAAAGAATACTATGTACAAGGCAAAAAAGAAGAAAATTATTTATTTGCTGCCAACAAACTGATTTCATCAAGCTGATACTTTAGGAATTGTCATTTCCTCTTTATTTTTCAGAATCCATTTTTTTCCCAATTTCCTCCTGGTTTACAATCTGTTCCCTCCCCCCACCCTGCTTCTTGCTTTTTTCTGCTTTCATCTCTCTCTCCCTTAAAGAAATTGATGCAGGGTTTTTTCCTTCTTTCTTTATGTATGTGCTTCTACTTTCCTGTGCTCTCCATCTACTGGCAGAAAGATTAAACTGTTGTCACTGTTTTTCTAACTCAAATTCCGTCTCCATTCCCTCGTTCTGTGTGCCTTTATTTGTCTTGGACTCAAGCCTGAAATTCTTTCTTAGATAAAACACAGGAAATTCTCACCAAAAGACATATTTACATATTACATTGTTTCTTTCCCCTTTAATACAGCTTTTCTTTCTTGAGGTTTTGCATATTCTCTCTTCAGCTAAATACACATTATTCTCCTCCCCGTCTCCTCCCCCCCAAATCACACTTAAAATAACAACAACTACAAGCAGAGACGTGAATTTATGGAGTCTGAATTCAATACTAGCAAGACTGACAGCATAAACAATTATTAGTGATGTACTTGTCCCCCAGGGGCACTTGTCTTCAGTCCATGGCTGGGAAAACATCAAATACCTATCTTTGCACTAAGTGCCAATATTCTACCTCATTCAATTCACATGTAAACTTATTATCCAGCTGTATATCAGAAGAGAAGAAAATCAGATGCGTATAGAAATGAGCAGGACTGTGTCTGCACAACCATTCCAGTGATCTTATTGGGAGTGATCTGGTGAAAGACAGCCATGGAAAATGCAGGAGGGAAACTGTACTTTGGAGCAGGGTGGGTACAATTTGGTTAAGTAACTATAGTGATTTTAGGCAAGATACAGAGCCAGAGTAAAAGTCAGAAATGTGGAAAATGCAAAGAAATAGAAGGAATACAGGAGAAAATGAAGAAAAAAAAAAAAGAAAAAAGAGAATAAAGGAAGAAGAAAGAAGAAAAGAAGAAAGAAGAAGAAAGAAAGAAGAAAGAAGAAGAAAAAAAAGAAAAAAGAAGAATGAAGAAAGAAGAAACAAAAGAAAGGAAAAAGGGAAAAAAAAGAAAGAAGAAGAAACAGGAAAAAAGACACTTCAATGATTCAGAAGCATAGTTAAGTTAAAGTAAATCATCATTTTAAAATAATTCTGATCTTTCCTGTTTTTATATACACAATTATGCCAAAAGGGATTTAAATTTCATAACATCTCAATATGGGCCAAAATCCCATCAAACACCAAACTTTTGGATATGAATAATAGAGGATTATTTAAAAACAGTTTTACAGTAACACTATAATAAATAGAACAATTCCTATCTTGTCAAGACAACTTTTTTTAATATTAGTTTAAATGGTCACTAATAGTCGTTATCACCTTGGAGATTAGCACAGCAGATACTCAAAGCAGTAGGTCTTCTCAGTAATTTTTTGGCAGCTTAGATATGATTGCCTGCAATCATTGTGTATGTCACCTGCTTTGGCAGTACTGCATGGGACACCTGGGTTTTTTGAACCTCCTCATTGAATCATACAAAGGAGGAGACAGAAAGCAACTGCACCCCTAAGTCTAAGCATTATCTTACAAATGAACTCCTGAAATGACACAATTTTTTCCATCTTCGAAACACTCTAATCTTTCCTATCTCCTGAATTGCTGAGGGATAAGGTAAAGGCTCTCAGTCACAAGATGGTCTTCAATCTGTGCTACTTAGTTTGACTGCTTCTCTCCCAGTGATCTAAGTCCTTGGAGATCTAATAAGTACTCACAGAGTCTGATAGAGATACAATGGATTTCTTCATAGAGCTATCCAAAACTAAAACTAAAGGTGTCCTTGGCAAATTACGAGTTAATGAACAATTCAGCTTCTAACAACAGTTTGTCCCAGCTAAAAGTCCTGTGCAACACTTTTGGGCTGTATAAAGTTGCAGCCTTTTGTCACCTATTGGTCTGCTGGCAAAAAGTTCAACTTTTTTCATAGCTTTAAAGCCCCTTATCCCCAGTTCCCACTAAATCTGTAATCTAGCTTTCTGCAGCACGTCTCCAAGTTCTCTTGCTTTCCGTCCCTTCATAGTGGCAAGCAAGGGGACCTAGCAACCCTTTCTGAAAGTCTGCTCTGGGTATCTTGAGTTATTACTGAACAGGATGGGAAACAGTCACAAATGTATGAATACTTCATTTTCTATGGTGTTTATTAAAGCCTTTCACAGAGAACATTTTTTTCTCATTTTGGCACAGATCTTGAATGTTGTTTTAAGGAATTAGATCATTAAAATCCTTACGCTAGTCTGCATGTGGTGTAATTAATCCCCCATCATATTCTCCAATTATTTCCTTTCAAAGAGGTAGAATTCTAAAAATGGTGAGATGTACAGATGTAATAACTGATGCAACATATCTCAGTACAATTTTAACAGGAAATTTCAGATTCCTTCTTTTCAACTGTTTCCCAGAAATGTTTGGCATTTACTACTTGCTGTGAAAGGCTCCATCAGGCATGAAGCAGAGAAGGCACGTGTCACTAGGAGAACTTATGTTGAGATTAAACTCAGTGCAAGAGAAACACCTTCCATGTAAGAGAAATAGCCAAGTAAGGGCTTCCATGTACAGCTTTCAGTGGTTCAGAGCATGTCTGTGGCTGTGTTGGATCCATCTAGACTCCTTTCCTCTCCTCAGACCTGCAGTAGACTAGAGGATGCATATAAAAACATGGAAATCCCAATGACAAAGTGTTATTCTTGAGTAAAATACAAATCCTGCATTAGGACTTCATTGCATGACTGACAGTAAGCCTGTGATGATAATGTGCACCATCTGTTGTTTTGATGGGTTATAAACTTTTTCCCAGAAAAATGCCTAAGCACGTTTGAGATCAATTTACTTTCAAATTCCAAAATATCAGTAATTTTCACAGATTTAATCCTTAAAAAAAGAATGTCCTGCCCTTATGCCTTTCCAAACAATCTCTCATCTACACCAGTAAATGGCTCCACAGTGCATACCTACTTGTAGAAAGGAAGTTGAAAGAAAAATCTGACTACTGCAAAATTCAAA
>VZTT01055100.1:79091-97232 GCA_013400855.1 Buphagus erythrorhynchus | reverse complement strand
TTAAAGAGCTCCTAACACTGCATGGATGCCAATCAATGTTCAGGACTGAAAATATGCAGAACACCGAAGTATGACTTCTCGGACTCCGTAATTTGTATCTTTCAGAGGCATATGCAAGACATTTTGGTAGCTTCTAGAATATTTACTGTTTACAGTCAAACATTTTTAGTCTCCATTTTCCACTCAGTATTACTATAAATATATGATTCTTCTACAACATGACCTCAAACAGGGAGCCTCAATTCCCTTAGATGCTTCTTAGAGCATTAGTAGCTCCAAGCACTTGAAGCATCCAGCTCCAGTGGCTCTATTGCTTCCAGGCTGAAAGAATTAATGCTATAGAAACAGTAATTTTCTTCTGTAATGTACCAATGTTTTAGAGACAGGCATTAGTTACTCAAGTGCCTTTTGCTAATCTCAATATGAGAGAACAAGAACAGCCCACAAGGACAGCATGATGACCACTGCAGTAACTCTATTACTTCATCAATTTGACACTATGTGAGGTTAAACTAATTATCTTTTGTCTGGACGTACCTTATACCTCAACAAAATAGATTAAATACTACAATGAAAAAATACTACAAAGCAACCAAGCCCTCCAATGACATTCTGAAAGAAGCAAGCCACTGAAGTTGTATATACAGAAAAAGTTTGAAAATGTGGAGAAGAAAACCTTGAAATCCAAAAGAAGAAAGCCAAAGAAGTTTCACTGGTTAGTTAGTGTTAAATTACAGGCTGCTCTTTGATCACAGTGTTCAAAATATCTTTTGGAGAAAAATGCTTTACCATTGACTTGAAAATGTACGACTCATACAAAACTGATTTTGCAAATAAAGAGGAATGCTTGCCTAAGAATGGGATTAAAACACTGTAAACACTGAAGTATATCAAGCCTTTCATTACTATATTTTGATTATCCTAGGGGTGGGGAAAGCAGGGAGAACAGGGAAATTCAGACATGATGGTGACACAAACCAGGTGGGGCAAGACAGAAATCATTCATGAGTCCTAAATGTAATGCCAGAACACCACGTACGAAATTTGTTACCCTGCTTCTTGATCTCCTCTTTCCTCCAACTAGCTTCATAAATCGATTGTACTGCTCTTCTTGATTTGAGAGGTCCCTAATTTTTCTTATTTCTTCTTCCCTCTTTCTTCTCTCCTCCTCTTCTTCTTGTTTCCTCTGGTCTTCCTCTTTCTGCCGCCTGTCTAGTTCCTTTTGCTGCTGCATCTTCTTTGATGTCTTTGTCTGTTGTTTCCTCAAAGCTTGCTTGCCTTTAAATAATAAAAGTATGTGATTAACTCCATCTTATCTAATTGGTTCCACCTAATCCTAGATTATTCAAGAGCTTTGAGTAAATGCGAAAGAGTTTAGAATGACTAAAATCTCATTATATGCTCACAAAACTATTTTTTTTGAGGCCACACCACTGATAGCCATTTCAGTAACATTAAATTTATTACCTGTAGTACTAGGCTTTTTGGTTGAATGTGCTTTTGTACTGGCTTTGATTTTCTGTGTTACACTTTTCGTTTTTGTTAGTTTTTCCTTGCTTTCCTTCATCACCTGTTGTTCTTTTTGCTGCCACTTTTTACTAGCAGACTGAAGTGCAAGAAGCCTAAGTTGTAATTCAGACATCTCTTCCTCATCATCAAGCAGCTTCTTGAGAAGAAAACAGAAGAAAGGACAAGACACAAAGTCAAGAAACATAATTTAACAACTTTTTCTTTACAAGGTCTTTTGAACTCTTTCCCCAATATTTTTACTAAAAGAAAGCTCAAATTCCTACTTTACTGGTAAGTGTCCTTTATTAAAATATTGACAGTTCCTATTACCAGAATGTTTCTGGACTGCCATTTGGAAAAAGCCATCAGTGTATCATAATGCAATCATGCCTCATCTATGGAGGAATATTTTCTTACCTTTTCAGATGCAACATCTGAACTGCTAACCTTTCGCACTGATGTTTGCTCTTTGTCTTCTGTACCTTCCAAGAGAAAAAAATACCATATTTTTGAACAAGCTGTTTCTCATGAGACAAAGCTATTAAAATGACACATAAATTTTAATCTATACAACCACATTTTATCAGTATCACTGATACACAATATGAAACAATAGCAGTGGTACATGCAAGATCACATGAACAAACATTAATATAAATTTGGCATATCTGATAAAACCATCATGATTATGTAAGCCTAAAGAAAGACTTGAGATTTCTTAGTAACTCTGTCTTATGGTTCATATGTACTTTCTCAAGAAACAGAGCAAAACTGATTTGTAGACAAGGGGAAAAGAAGGCTTCTTGTCACGTGTTTTATACTACCATCTCATATCAGCTGCTGTCCTGAGCATCTCATATTTCACTGGCAGCTATTTTGAGTAACCGGTCATTCTTTTGCACAAGTAAATACCCAAAGCTGCAGTAAGAACATACTTGCTCCACTTCACTCCAAAGGAAAACAGAAAAAAGTAATCCTGTGGAAATTAGTAGTACAGCAATGTTTTCCTGCTAAACATTTAGATGTTAAAATATTAATTTCTTGGACTTCCCAAAATACAACCAATTCTCATAATGTGTATATATATATATATATATAGACACACACTAACACACTATATTTTACACATGGTATGCATATGGCAGTATTACATAATTACAGCAAATAATTAGTCATATAATTGGCTGCCAAAAACAATTACACATTTTTAATATAACCATACATTTATATGTTTGTATGCATCAGACAAAGGAAGGAAACATTTAGAAAAGACTGGAATTCTTTTGCTATATTAGTCTTTCTTCAAAGAAAGATTCCTTCCCACAATTCAAAATGGTGGAAAATAAATTCAGATTCTGTACAACTTTAACTCTTCTTTAGCATTTCATAAAAATTACATCCAGAAAGGCACTGTTTAAAGTACACCAAGACCTTATACGTAAACAAAAATGAAACTTAAAAAATTAAGGTGTGCCTCCTTGCACACACGTGCATCTTTTTAAAAATGCACACACAAAAAAAAGAAGAGTAATATCTCATACCCATATGAACGACAAAAATAATTCAAAAAAGTTAGTATACTATGTAAAGTTCCTAACCATCCAGTTCACAGGATGAAAATAGGAAGACAGATGGTACAGTAGTTTTTTTTGGATGCAGGCATATGAAGGGACATTCTATTCAAGTACAAATGCTCCTTCAAACCAGAAGGGGACAACATGGGAAGTAAAGTAGGGAATACTGTCAAGCCTGTCAGAGCAGCTGAGCCACAGAGAATTAATTTGAGAGAGACTGAAATTTTCCCATGTTTTAAGACAAGTTCCTCAACTTTTACAGGTCTCCAAAAACATCCAGTAAAATGGGAAAATCAAATTTTGCTGATTTCCCAATACATGCAGCACATATTGTGGCAGTAAGGAGATTAATGTAGCTTATATTCACTTAACACACATGAACCTGCAATAACTCCAATCAGCTGAATCTTCCTTTGGAAGCTTGCCTTACATTGTCATAAATATTCATTCATACATAATATGTCTTCTTTCAGATCATTCATATATCATAGATTTGAGTATCATGCAAAAATAAAATGCTCTTAATATGCATATTACAGCATCTATTTTTCACTATCATAAGAACTGTATTATCAACTTCAGTGCTTTTAAGTTTGGAAGCCGGATTTTTTAGACTATTTTGTTTTTTAAAAAACTGCTTTCCTCCTATCCTGTTATGTTCTCTTCCCACAGACTACTAGTTTTTCTTTTATCACCAAAATTTATTTGTTTTCTTCATGTCTGTGAATAAAACCTGTATGACCTCTTAAAGAACACAAAACAATTCTATTATTAATGGGAAACACACAAGGGTGAGAAATTAGAATGAGGTTGTTTGACTACTAATTATCAGTTTTTCCTTTTGTTTTCTTTACAAGATCTGTCTTGTTCTGAAGTCATACATAAATCATTCTGACTTTCAGTGCTCTAGTCCTATCTTTCTTCATATTCCTGCCAATTACTCACCTGCACTCTTATTCAATCCATTAACTACTTTGTCTCTTCCCACTCAAATTGATAGTTTACACACACTGGCAAATTAGGGAAAATCAGATGACAAGTGATAGCCTCAAGCTCCACCCTCAACCACAGCAATCACTTCCTAGAGTGACAAGAAGCCTTGGAGTAGGAAGCTTAAGTCAGCTGCCTTATTTTGCTGCGGGCTTAGAAGTTCAAGTGGTTTTAGCACAGGCCAGGTGGACATGATCACTTGTTTTCAGAAACTAGCTAATGTATCTCAGCAATTACCCTCTTTAGTCAGTAGTCCCAAACTATCTTTGACAAGACACTTATTACACCCTTCTGTTGAATTTAATCTACAAATCCTTTCCATTTCTGGCCTATGATTTCTTGACTATTCGTGAATATTAACAATAATCAAAATAATTATTGTGAAAATATTTTATGGTGTTAATAATGCCAAGGTCGTGGGTTTGATCCCTGTATGAGACATTAACTTTTAAGAATTAAGACTTGAAGATCCTTGTGGGTGCCTTCCAACTCAGTATTCCATTACCCTGATCTTACACTTAAGAAAACAAACAAAGACGAAATGCAGAAAAAGGGGTCTCCAAATGTTCTCTTTAGCTAAAAAAACCACACATTTTGCTTCTGCATAACAAGTCAAAAGCAGAAGTAAAACTTCCAGTGAAAAAATGATTTCTGCTATGAACAGCAACTAAAACGTTCAAGTCTTGTCCTCATGCTTTCTGCCAAACAATCGGTCTAAGAAAACACATTATTTAAATAATGTGTGTAAATTTATTATTTAAAATACAAGTCCAAAACAAAAACATGCTTCCAAACATGTTCATCTAACTCAAGGAAAACACAGGAGTTAAGTACATTAAATCTTTAACTTGGAACTTTTAACATTTTTATTACAGTAAAGTTTTGCCCAACACCTAATAAATACAATAGATAATAGCAAGCAAATAGAACTTCACAAGCTAAAGTAAGTATTTCTTTACCTTGGCCAGGTTCTGTTACTCCAGATTTTTGTGAGGACTGCTTCGTTCCTTCTTTGCCTTTTTTCAATCTGCTCCTCTCAGCTGGAGTAGGCAGTTTTTGTCTGAGAGGTTTCAGTTCAAATGCCTGAAAGCCCATAACTGGATTTTTCTCCTCAGGAGGTACTTCTTTTATAGTGTCTGTTTTAATACTGTCATTTTCTACAGTTTTTTGGTCCTCAGTGTCCACTGTTTTTTCATCATCTTGTTTCTCATTTTCTTCCCTGTTGGTCAAAGCCAGTCTTTCATCTTTATTAATGTGTTCAAGTTCTAATTGTATCTGCTTATACTTCAAGAGCAGATCCTCAAAACTTTCTTCCACAGAGCTTTCATTTTTAGAAGAGTAGTTCTGCTTTCTAGATGGGGACCTTCCAAAAGTTTTAGCTGAATTACTGGTCAAGAAATTTAAGACAAGAACTTGTATAATCTTAAAACAGTTCAATATTACCACTGAAGACCAAATTAAGACAAATGTAACTTATGACCATTCTCATACACTAGACTAGTTTGAAAAATACCCTTGACAAATACAAGCAGCAGCAAAAGCTGTAGCCCTTATTACATACTGACAAATATTTTCTCAAACCAACAATTTCAAATATTCTACTTATGTCAAGAAGGTAATGAATTGCTGAGAAGTCTCATCTTACACCATCCACCTGCAAACAGGAGCTATAATGCTGAGATGGTTCTCTATCATGGAAAGTCAGACTTCCAGAGCTCATAACTCCAGCATTGCCTCCACATCTAACATTCTGAAAGAGACAGGTTAAGTTCTTTCTCACTCATTTCAGCCTTTCATAAAATGCCACATCTAGCCAATACTAAGTCTGGCCACAGCACAACTACACACTGCAGTAAATGCAGTTCAGCAAATGAGGTAAGGCACAGAAGAAACAATGAACAATTGAAGGGAATTTAAAAAAAAAAAAAACAAAGTAACAAAGACTTGCAATCAAAACATTCAGAAATGCTGAAGAAAACTGGGAATTACTAATTACTCAGAAAAGGTTGCTTATGAATGTCCAAGGCAAGCAGTGGAAATATTCTTAGGCACCTCTACCCAGAACAAAAGTTGTCACTATTAGAGTTTCAACTCCTCTTACCTTAACCTGACCCTTGAACACGATCCCGTAAAATAATCATGCTCAAGGTGAAATCTTTCAGGATACCAGGTCAGGTCTTATTTGACTCACAGTATCAACCTCACTGTGATAACAGCTGAGTCACACACCCATGCTTTTTCAATAATATCATCTCTTAAAACAATAAACAAAGTAAAACCAGAAGCTAAATATAGGTGTCCTCTGAATGCAGACATACTAAATCCAGAGGAAAACATACTTGTCTTCTGCTCACAACAAGCATCGACTACTTGGATGTTTCACTGTATTAAGTTCTAACATTAGTATGAATAATCTCAGTATGTATCCTGCAAAAGCTACTTCCATAATACCAGGAAATGTTTTGCTATACAGTGCTTTCTCAAGTCTCAGCACAAAAAGCAGAAACTAACAAAGATAAACTACATAAAACCCAAAAAGCAATCAAACAGTCTACAAATATGCTGAAAATATGACAAGCTGAATGCAGTGTAACACCAAATTCATGCAACAAGCATATTTGCAAAATTCCCTTCCAACACATTTCTACTTCCAAAGAGCCAGCTATGTTTGTAATTTCGTAAGTCACAGGGAACTCTGAAGCTAACTGACTTATCATTATTTATAGAAGTAAGTCTAGCTGTTATTTACTATTAGAATACTTCAATAGCTTCTGAAGTCACCTGGAGATGGGTAACAAGACCGTTTTGAGATGTTTTTGTGCTCAGGATAATACAATCACTAGAAGCTACCAAAATGGAGTTAACCAGAAATTCTGTGGTTCACATTTGTAGACTTTTTGTTATGTGGTTCTACATATAGAATGCAAGACTCCATGAAGTGTTGTGAAAGGCAGACAGGCATGTACATATTAAAGCAACAACTGTGCTTCAACCAACTCAAGAGAAACTTCATCCAAGAACCAAAAAGAAGAAACTGACAGTTAGAAATGAAGAAAAATGTACGCTGTGAAGAGCTCAGAATTCAATGGAAACAGAAAGTCCCATAATGGTTCTGTATTTCAGACTCAAATTCCACAATTCTCTATGCAAGAATTCCTGGAGAATTACTATAGAATAGCTTCACATTAAAGATGCCAAGAATTGAAAGAGAAAAGCCTATAAAAAGCTAACCCCTCCAAAAAAACAAAATTAATTATTTAAGTGTTCCACCATGTCCTTTACTCCACTTATATATATATTCCTACAAAATATGGTGCAAAGCACAAGTGCCAAGGGTAAGTCAAGTAAACAATGTCTGTCTTACCAGACTGTCATGGTTTATCCCTGGTCAGCAACTTACTACCCCAAACTCTCACTCCTCCCTCCCACGGTGGGACGGGGAAAGAACTAGGAAAAAGGTAATGTGGGTTGAGGGAAAGTGGGTTGAAAAAAAGAACAGTTTAATAATGGAAATCAAGTAAAATAGTAATAATAATGAAAAGGGAGATAACAAAAAGAGAGAGTGGAATAATGCCCAAGGAAGGAAGGTGATACACAATACGATTGCTCACTACCCACTGAGAGATGCCCAGCCCAGCCCCAAGCAGCAATCAGTGGCTCTCAGCCAACTCCCCACAGTTTATACACTGGGGACAACATTCTGTGGCATGCAGCACCACTCTGGCCAAGCTTGGGTCTCAGTTTTGCACATTATCAGCCTCTTATGCACCTCCTCACTGGCAGAGCACGGGATGCTGAAGTCCAAGACTTAGTGTAGGCACTTCTCAGCAACAACTAAAACATCAGTGTGTTATTAACACTATTCTCAAAATAAATCCAAAACACAGCACTACACCAGCTACTAAGGAAGAAGCCAAAACCAGGACCTAAGACACTTAAAAGATTTTATTTTCCAGGGGGAACTTCAAATACCATTCCACACCAAAAACCTCCTTGTACCAGTTGATATGAAAGTCTCCTCTGAAGTCACATGCCAATGAACTACACCAGTACTCCACTAATGTTAGCAACATAGAGGTACCTTACTACTTCTCTAATATTGACTGTATTAGGTGGCAACGATGCAAAAAATACAGAAAATAATTCATACTGAGGGAAAATCATAGACCTTCCTTAACTATATGAGCCATAAACAACTGGATGTTCACTTATTAAAGAGCAAGAGTAATAGAACATTCTCCATCTACCATGTTTCAACAGATGAGTGAATCTTAAGTGCCAGGAATAAAAACACTTTCAACATCCTAATTTTCTACTTTTGGTTTGAAAACGGAATTATTTGTTTCTGAATACTCTTTTAATTAAAAGGGAGAAGAAGACTGTTCATCAGTCTCATTAAGAAACATTGCAAGGTCTGTTTAGGACAATCTCTACATTTGCCCTGCAAATTACTCACACAGAAAGTAACCACTTTCAGGTACTCAGAACAACACTGCAAAGTAATAGATTCAAACTATTTTCAGCATTAGAACTGTCTTACTGTGAAACCTTGGGCAAATCACATCTTCACTTGCTGCCCCTCAAAATAAAATCCTTGAATGAAGGGCTCCAATGAAGCCTTCAATAATGCTGTAACTTTACCACATAAGACTAAATAGAAGCATCTCTATTGCTAATTTACATATTCCATCCACATTTAAACAAATAAAATATTAATGACATAAATAATAATTCTGTATCAAAAACAAGATCCAATAAATCAACCTGCAAAGTCTAGCAAAAACACATCCTTTGACTATTGATACAAAGGACAATAAAACACTGTAAAATTCTGGAAAATAGGATTTAACCACCATCTCTCTTGCTCAGTGTTTCTTACACTCATCTACATTTTCAGTTAGGCAACAATGCAGTTACACTAAGCAACCAAGCTGCCCCAAGCTACACTCAGCATCAGTTCTTTATGTTACTCCCTATGGCAAACAAGAAAAACTAGGGAAGCTTTTCCTACCACTTTCACAATTTCTGCTCCTAAAAGGACGAAATATCAGAACTCTTGTAATGAGTCACCTAAACAACTCTTAAGAGCAATCTGTGGTGAACATCCTACAAGAAATGGTGGGTATGGCTTTCATCTAAATGCCCACATAAACTATAATTTGTGTGTGCAGACCTACTCCAGCTTAGCTAAAACTGACTAAAGCTAAACCTATGTGTAATAGCCTCTGAAGGAATGAAAGTGAAAATGAAAAAAATAGTAGATCATTCATTGCCCAATACAGTAAATTAACAAGCTTAGCGTTTTAGCTTTACAATTGTGACACTAATTAAACATATTAAAACTGCCACACCGAAGACTGACCCCACTTCACCATATTCGCACTTGGGGCTAGAAAAGCAGTCGCCCGGAATCCAACCGACAAAACAAACCTTTCAGGCTATGCTTTTCCTTTTTCCCTACACCCGACGGATCCGCCAAGCCCCAAGCTAGGTCACAGCAGTAATCCGACTTCCCAGCAGCCTCTCCTTAAGCAGGGACGGCTGTCCCGGCCAACCCCCAGGATTAGCTTGGGAGCCTCCCTGTCCGTTACCGCTGCAGGAATCCCACTGCCAGAGGCAGGGAAACGTGTCCCTTCGCAGGGCTTTCGGCCACGTTGCGCAGCATCGCCACACCCAGGCCCACCGCAGCAGCAGGGGCCGCCCGCCCCCGCTCCCGTCTCAAGGATACATTTTCGAGGCGAGGGCTCCCTCCAGCCCTGGCTGCTACTGAACCCGGCGCCGCCTCCGCCCCCGGGAGGCCTTCCCGGAGGGTTGCCTGGCCGATCGCTGCAGCCTCGGCTCCGGCCCCAGCGCCCACCGCCGCGGTAGGGCCGGCCTCGGAAGCGGAACCGGTCCAGGGCGTTGTGGCTGCGCTCCCAGAAGGAGAGCCGGGGGCCTGTGTCGGAGTGCGAGCCCGGCGGCATCCGCGGCGCCGGCGGGTGCGAGCGGAACGAGTCCTTAGGCCGGTACCCGCCGTGGCCGTGCACGTGTCCCGTGTCGGGCGGGGGCTGGTGCCGCGAGCGCGGGAAGGGCCGGCCGGGGGAGGACATGGAGCCGCTCCCGTGGAGCCCGGGGGGCGGCCGGCGCCTCGAGTACGGCCTGCTACTGCAGCTGCTGCTACTGCCGCTACCGAAGCCGCCGGCATGCTCGGAGCCGCCGCCACAGGGCCCGAAGCCGTTGTTGTCATCGTCGCTGATCTCGCCATCCTCCAACTCCCCTTCCTCCTTCGGGGAGAGCCCGCTGGGGTCGGGCGCGGCCACCGCCTCCGCGGCCGCCATGGGCCCACGACAACGCTGTCGGCGCGCCCTGCGCCCCCTCGACCGGCCCGCGCGGACTCTCGCGAGACCACGCCCCGTGCCTCCCGCCCACGAGACGACGGATCCGCGATGCGTGAGAAAAGGAAAGGCGCATGGCAACGCCCCTAGTGCGAGGTGTGCTGGGTAACGTAGTTCCCCGCTCAGGGCGAGGCCGTGCAAAGCACGGCCGGGGGAAGCCGGCGCCTCAGCCTATCGGGCGGCGGGCACTAATGGGCGCGCGGCCCTCCATGTTAGTACAGGGGCTGAGGGAGGAGGCCGCCATCTTATCGAAGGGCATGGCGCTGTGTGCGTCGGGAGGGGTGGTATGGCGGCGGGCTGCCTTGCCCTGCCCTGCCCTGCCTTGCCTTGCCTTGCCTTGCTGTCCGCCGCGGGACGATCAGTGGCAGCTCCCTTTAGTGTCGTCCAGGCTGCGGGGCCTTGGGCCTCCTGGGTGCTCGTTGCAGGTGCTGGCTACCATTTCTCTTTTGGTGGAGCCCGTGCCCTACGCTCCCCCAACAGTGCACAGGCTGCTAAATAAGGGAAAGGAGTGGGTGTTCAGGCATTAACCCCCAGAACCCTCCTAGTAGCTAAACTAACGTTAAAGTCTTTAAGAAGGAGGTTTCTGCAAAGCTTTCTAGACCTGTAATTGCCTAGAAGTTTATATTGGCCCTAATGCCTTTAGTGATATAAGTGACAAGTGAGCATCAGAGGATATAAAACAACTGCATAAATGAAATAGAGAAATTGAGAATTAAGAATCAAGTATCAAGAAATGCTTTGATTAAAAGGGGGACTGACAAAACTGTATTGTTTGCTATAATTTGCACTGCTTACAAGAACAGGAGGAGAGCAAGGCTACCAGGTGGGGTCAAGGGCTGGAGTGTGCAAACAGGATGAAAGGACAAAGAAGCCACAGGATAAGGGGGTCCTCAAACCCCTGAGGCCAGGAAAACTGGTATCAAAGTCCAGAAAATGACCAAAGGACTAAACAGAGAGCATGCGCAAGGAGGCAAAGTAAAAAGTTCAAACCGAGAGGAAGACTATTTACTTCATCCCAAAGACCCCCAGATGACCACCAGAGCAACCTAAAAGTAACAATGTGCAGTCGAAAAGAGGCGTGAAACTAATTTCAAGATGAAGCGGGATAGATAATGAATATGTATTAAGCGAATTGTGTATTCCTAGTTTGTAGAAAATAAAAGGAGAAGCGCAGGTCCAGGTTGCCAAAGGTATGCATGTTTTTGGAAGAGCTATCCCCCATGCACCTCAGCACTGAATAAATACACGCCTACTCTTATAACTTATTTTTGCGGGTTATAGAGTGTTTTTCCACGTTTCATAAACACCTTCAATAGTTTGTTTTATTTTCATATCTCTAAGTAGCATTCTGTTGCTACCTCATTGGTTGTTAAGAGATGCAATATCCTACCAAGACTTCTGGCTGGAGAGCAGTGATGACTTGCTTGTGCAGAAAAAACCTCACTTTAAATAAAGCCTTTCAGGTTGGTGTCTCTTGTGAAACTCATGAACCCTGACTTTTAAAACAGAAACTGGAGAGATTCTTTTCAATTATGCATGCTAAATGTCTTTGCAGATTTGCCATGGTTTTCAAACTTGGAGAAAGGTGGCTGCGTCTTCATGCTTTTCCTGAGAGTGAATTATTAAGATGTTTTGTTTGGTATTTTTTAGTGCATAACATGCTATGAAATCACCAGTACCAAAATAAAACTTGGTATCATGTTACTATTTATTTTCCCTTGCCTTCCTCTCTAGACTTCGTTTAAATCCAATAGGAATAGAGAGTGGACAATGCTTTGTAAAGTCCAAAACATTGTGCCAAACAAGCTTACTTTTCTTTGCTCAAAAAACTTTTCACCCTCTTTTTTTTGATCTAACGAGACAAACTCTATGACTCAAAATAGATACCATTGCAGTGACTTCATACAAAACAAGGTAGAGTAATGGAAAGTGTATACCATATCCTAAATTTCTCTATTTTTTTTCTGTTTGAAACAGTGTGCATTCTTCAAAGATGTTTAAAGGGAAGCAAGTTAAAGGTTTGCTTTTTCACTCCCCCTCCCCACACCACATATTCATCATTCTACATTAGCGTGTTATTTGTGTCAGTACTTCTATTCAAATTGTTTGTATCTCTAGGAATCAGGTTTACATTATTTTACATATCCCACAGTACTAAAAATATGCAAATATGACATGGGACATACTGAAAACTTTCTCAAGTAGCAGGTGGAGGTCAAGCAGGTTTCTTAAACATTGCTAGGTGCCTATGTCCATGTCTGAAATCTAATCCACTGTAGTTACAAAGGAGTTTCAGTATCACTACATGTAAGCTGCAAAAATTTCCCTCCCAGCACACGTCCCTACTTCGGCATCCCAGAGCTCTGTATATATCTGATTCCAGTTGCCTTTGTACATTTACTTTTGTTTCTAAGTGTTTTCACACACCAGTAGGAAATTAGTATCAGTATCTTTTAGATGGGAAAGGAAAATATTTATAGAACGGTAAGGTATTGGCAAAACATCAGCTTTTTTATGGGAAATTACCCTGACATGGGTATTCCCACTCTATTGATTGTTATTGTATGTTTGCTTACTGTTCACCCAATAAGTGTGCTGAACTTATTCAAAAATGCTATATGATCTGTACTATAAATTTCTATCTAAGAGAAAACTTTAACATCCGTACTTAACCATCTGTAAAAGAATACCCTGAGAATCTTCCAGTGGTTTTGTATATCCTATGGTATCATATGTCCCTTCTTTCATTTGTCATCTGATATTCCTAGCTTTTTGCTATTATCTAGGATTATCATGTGAGTAATTTTAAATTTTCAGAAAGAAGCAGATTCACCACAGTTAATAAATAGAGAAATTAATAGTGTTAAATTCTTTTCTGTAAAAGGAATAAAAAGGCATGTGTAAAAAGAACGTGTTTTTTGTATGGTTTTGCTACCTACACATTTGAACAAAGGCCATAAACATTTGAAAACTGCAAGGGAGCCGCTATTCAAATAGAAAACAAGAGGAAACTTCCTTGCTTATGACATGAGTAATAGATAAAGAATTGTTTGTGAGGTTTCATTGCAATGAGTGAACTTAAGAGAAAAAATAAACAGATTTTATTTTAGCTGCATTTGACTTCATGCCTTTGAAACAGATTATATTGCTGCTGGAGAAAAAAAAATATATTAAATAGTGAGTATATTTTCAGTAAGGGACAAATAGAATAATTTAAAATACAGAAGACCTTATGTTTTAGTGCAGGAGCACAGAATTTGACTTGTTTCAAAGTTTGAGGCAGGAAATTAGTAACGTTTACCATGTATATTAAATTCAATGACAAAAAGTGAAGTGAGTTTTGGTTTTACAGAAGCACAGTCTGAGTTACAATGGCTCGGTCAGATTTCAGAATATAAAAGACATTCAGTATTTTCTGTACTATGATATTTGGCTCAGGCTAAAATTATTTTTGCTCTTCTTGCTTTGCAAGTGTCAATTACTATCATAGGTTCAGGGTGGATCAGGAGGTTGTTGAGGTAACAAAAATAAATGTGTTATTTGCATTTCTTCCACAGTTTTGTAGTTTTTCCTGCATTCTGCCTGTGCCAGCTGACACAATGTCCACTTAATCCATAATTTGACACTGTTGCACAATTTTGTATAATTTTGTTGTCTATTTCTTAACTCATTTTTTCTGGATTTTTTTCATTCTTTTTTTTTTTAACAGAAAGCTGTGTGAAATCTTCCAAAGAAGAAAGCAGTTTCTATCCAAGCAGGAACATCCGACTTCAAAATAAACATTAAGTGTAGGTAAGTTCTTACTGAACATAGTCTGAACACAATGTCTTGAACATAATGCCTTCAAAATACATATGAAGGCAAAAAGAAGTAAAAATTAGAGGACACCATAAGTTTGAAAAAAAGTTCAAAGAATCTCATTCAAATAGCAGGCAGAGCTGCATAATGACAGAGTTAAATACTTGCCTCATTATGTGCTTAAAATCAAGTAATATTTCACCATGAGATATATCTGAGCAAATTATATTAAATAACTAAAGGAATCTTCCTTGGTTGAGGTAAAAGTATGAGATACTTACATGAGATATTTTGCAGAAGACTATTTATAAATTTTTTTTAATAAACAGTCTAATCTTTATTTTGGTATTTATGATGAGTTAATGCTAAAATACAAATCAGTCACATTATTATGTTCTCAGACACACTTGATCATGAGAAAAATTCTTTTTTATGACTGTGCAATTATTTCATCAGTTACTAAATAAGTTACTATCAGTTACTAAATAAGACTTTTTTAAAATCTGGAAGATATCAAAATGTGATTTTATGTTTCCACCTCAAGTATTAATAGTCTGATGGAAGAGCTGATTCTGAGAGTTCTGTCTTTTGCAAAGACAGAACTCTTGCTTTTTTTTTTTTTTTTTGCAAGAGACTTAATTTTTAGGAACATAAAATAATCACTGCAGATAACTTCAGATGGAACACACTCAAGTAGCAGCTAACTCCCTCCTGCTAGATGTTGCTAAAAAGAAGGCAATTTCCTCTCAGGAGCCTCAGCACTCTTTCCTGTATCCCCAGAAGTTTTCAGCTGAAGATCCTGCATTGGTACTTGAGACCCTACACAAGCCTTTGAGCAAGGACTCCTAGAATTGAGCAACATGTTGAAGAGAAATAAGAAGCAAGGTCAGAAACTGAACCATAGAACTCTTGCCCTCTTTAAGGCAAAGATTGTAGGCTCTTTCTGTTGAGTTTGTACTTGTATTGGACACCTAGCCCATCGTTAATCCCAAAGACTGTGGTGAGTGTGTAATGCTTTTTTTTTTTGCCCTTTGATGGCATGTTTTGTATTTCTTAATTCTTCAAACTCTGGGTTGATTATAGCTATTTATAGAATGCAGATGCTACAGCCAAGTTAGAGATATTTAACAGATCAAGTGTCAGTGCTAATTTTCTATGCTTGGACAGATATGCAAGTACATATAGAGTAGATTAAGTGCAGCACTTTCCACTACTTTGGTATTTTCCTCAGTGCTTTTTAAATACTTCAAATATTCCTCAAAACATAAAGTCTGAAACTAAAAGCTCAATTTAGCATGATTTAAAATAATATAAGCAATTGTAACTTTTCTGTTTGACAGGTAAATACTGCAATGGATTTGGTTCCACACAGAATGCTGGAAGGAGAAAGAAGTGAAGAAATAAACCTCACATTAATTTCCTGAGACTTTTTTTTCTTATGAGTAGCATGAAATTATACCGTAGCATTGTCATCTATGTATGGAAGGTACAGTAACTTTCTTTTTGTTAAAAACACTGTAGAAACATATAGAAGCAATATCCTATCATGTCCTGCAGTTTTGAGAATTACTCTGTCCCATGTGGCATGTTGCATTTGCTTTCAAATAACAAGCATTCCCAGGTGCAACTAATCCCAGGTGATGGGTAGGTGTTGGAGCTTCATGCATATCTCTATTGGATCAGCTTGGATCAGTTCCTGTCTGTGACCTTGGACAAGGAATTTCTGCCTTCAGGGTTTTCCAGGTGTTGTTTTCCTGACAAATTACATGCTATGGGAAGCATGATGACACCTTCACTAGAGTGAAGAGGAATATTGGAACACACCCAACATTTTGAAACATTTAAGTCTTTAGCATAATGGTAGGCCAACTGAAGAAAGGTATTTTAATAGTTTGCAAAGATACCAATATTTTCAATTGTTTGAGGACAGAGTGTGTTTATGGATCTGATGCTGTTGATTTTGAGTCATGTGTGTCACTTTGATGTAGACTCAGGTCTACATCATTGGTCCCCAATGGTGGTGCATTCAGAGGCAAGTTCTGGAAGGATTTTTATTTCAACCTGTGTCTTTATTTCAACCTATAGTCTTGCCACTATTAGAGCTCACCTGTGGCTTGGATCTCTGTTGTGGATTAGGTGGGCTACACAGTAACCTTATTGGTTTACCCATTGCAATTTCACATGGACATAGTGTGTGTTTTTATTCACAGTGGTCTTGATGTATATTAGGGCCAAAGGGAAAGCATTTGTTCCTTTCAGGCCAGTTTATTCACAAACTTTGGCTAGTATAATTCTTACACAGATTTCTTCCTTTCAGCAGCTTCAAAATATAAATGCTGTCAGGCTCCTAGGGCTTTTCAGATACCCTGGACAACCTGTCCTGTGAAATGAGTCCTCTGGTCACTATGTGGTACAATCAGTATTCCAAAATGATGCATTGTCTGAAAAGTTTCATAGTGACATGCTTAGATCAGCATTTCTACATGGACAGACCTCTACTCATCCTGAGAAAAAGTTTATGATTAAGTAAGTATATTTGTGGTTACATTGTTTGGACATCTGCATAAAATCCTCTTGCAAATTTACAAAGGAAACCCATGTGTCTAGGTGTGGTTACTGCGCTGCAAAGGGAGAAAAAGGACAGCAACACACACGGACCTCTTTGGAGAAAAAAGGACAGCTTTATTGTTTGGATAGTCTGTATTTAAAGTGTATTATGTGAGCTAGGACAGAACAGTAGTTCATTGGATAATTGGGAAAAACATCTCTGGGACAGCATGTCTGGATGTCTCATGGGAAAAATACCAGGTGTTTATCTGTATTATGAATTCCACTCTGTTTTTCACCATGTTATCACCCTGGGAGACTATCCTCCCTAACTGAAGCTGTAGTCAGCTTGTCAGCCTGGGAATGGACCTGAGAGTCAGGAGAAATCCAGGCCTGAAAAGAATTTCCAAGCTGTAATTCCCTAGCTCTCTGAATGTGCATGTCCACATCTAGGTGTGCTGTGTCTTTGGTTTTGACCCTTCATCTGACGTTATGGACCAAACAAATTGGACAAGTGCTGCAGTATTGCTGTGCTCTTACAGAAAATTTGGGGCCAACCAAGCTTGTTGTACTGATGCAATCACACCCCCTTGCCAGGGTGAGCCACCAGGTGAGTCACACCAGCCGAGTAAGTGAGGAGAAGCTGAGGTGCAACAAGGTGGTCATTTGGGGACAGCCATGAGGAATCAAGGTGTAACTGGCATTCCTGGCACAGCCAGGCAATGTTTTCATCTCCCAGGGTTGAGTCCTGCAAAACAATTCTGAGAGAGAAGCAAATGGTGACTGCTCTGTAGAAAGGCTGATGAGATCCTTTACAGGAGTGTGCCAGCCAGAAAGACCCACTGTCCTTGCTGATTTATCAATTAATGCATTTTCTTGTTTGGTATCATCAAAAGGAAAAACATGAGTATAGTATTTTACTATTGCTAAGAGCAGGCAGAACCAGGCATATTGCTAATACTTGCAGAAGATCTTCAACATAGCAGCAAGGTACTTGCATAGGAGTTCCAGGGGATGTTAAGAAGCTGAGTTGCTTTCAAAGTTATCCACAACTGTGCATAGCCCAAATGGCTTATCAGGAATCAATGTAACACAGATGGCTAAGGAAAGCCAATGGCTTTTTTACTTGTGCAAGTAAAGACGTGCTGATCAAGACAGCAAGTCCTGCAATTACTACTGGAGAGCAATAATAAACTTCCACTTTTTTGGTGGAAGTACAGACATTACACCCTGAAGCTGGATCAGAGGGCTGGAGCACCTCTTCTATGAAGACAGGCTGAGAGAGTTGTGATGGTTCAGCCTGGAGAAGAGAAGATAGACCTTTTAGCACCTTCCAGTACCTAAAGGGG
>VZTT01055100.1:30428-55496 GCA_013400855.1 Buphagus erythrorhynchus | reverse complement strand
AATCTATATAAATCTAGAATTCATCACTGTAACTACTTCACTATATTAGCCAGTTATAAAGATGAGATTTCAAAGTAGTAAATGCTTTCTGAAAAGAACAAATTGTGTAGCTGCTCTATGTCTGTTCCTGTGGAAGGGCACAAAATTATGGAAGTAATATATGCACTTAAACTGTAACAATAAACACTTGGGAATTTTATGTACTGTTTGGACTTATGCTGCTTCTAAATAAACACTGTATGAGTTGTCTTCTAAGATTTTATTAATACTGTTGTGGTTTCTAGAATTGAGCAAGATAAATTTTTTGTAAGGTGCTTTTTTTTCCCAATTAAATGCCTTATTCTTACATTCTTTTGTTTCTTGAACTGTACTTTCAGCCACTGAAGTGGACATGGTCAGCTTTTTCACTATTTTCATTTGGAAACCAGCTTACCATAGTGAGAAGACATCTGATTTCATATTCATAGCAGCATTAAATGCTTTGATCTGTGATCATATGAACAAATGTGATCTGACTGAACTCCTGTAGTTAGCATTTTCAAAGGCCATTATTTTGGATTTTTTATTTTGGTCATGTCTTAGTGATGACACTTGAGTTGCTTTTGAAATTTCCACTCATGAGTTTCCTGTATACAGAAAGCTCTGAGCATACTTAAACTCTGAAAAGGACAGTGTTAACTTCAGATATATAGAGTATAGCTTAGGCAAATACTGTTATATATAACTACTTAGTAGCTGTAAACTGACAAGTTTGGGGAGAAGGTGGAGGTGGGCGTGAGGGATACAGGGAAGAAGTTACAGAATGTGATAAAACTGCCTGTAAATGGGTGTGTCACTAAGAGCAGTTCCTGGGCTCACAAGGCATCAGACAGAGCTACCACCTGCCCAAGTGCTACTTGGAGAGACAGAAAATGCAGGAAGTAAAAAGAAAAAGAGGAAGTTAAGAGAAAACCAGGAAGTTGATAGATTTGAAATTGCAAAATAGGTTACTGCAGTTAACAAATTTAATTCCATTCTTTATACACTTGAATTATTCTTTAGCTTCAGAACCATCAGTATCCCTAGTATATACCTCTGTCACTGATTTTGGATTCAGAATTAAGTGGCATCAATATTTCCACAGCACCAAGGCAATACACTCAAAAACTTTTTAATTAAAGTGGTTACAACTGTGAGTTACAGATCCTCATGCTTGGCTTGATTGGTAGATGTGATAGATGTTTAAGTAAAATTTTGACATAATTAGATGTGAGAAATCTTTAGCCAGGTCTCATCCAGACTTGGTGCCTATCATTACCTTGAAAATGGTATCAGAGTCATCAGTATGTGTTTTTTAATTTCTGTTTTACTGTTACAGCTGCAGATTTTCTTGAGCCTGCACATGCTGCATTTGAGTGATCCATCATTACACAGTTTCCTGGGACAGCAAAATAAAGTGGTGTAAAAGACAAAGGAGGTATACCACCTCTCTTGGGTACTAAGGGCAAGCTGATTTTGCAGGCTGACTTTTTCTGACAATAAAGGGCTGAAATGTCATGAAATTCTGTTGGTATTTTACAGAAGCAACTTGGGCACTATTCACATTACAATCTGTTAGGACTGGGCATCTCAGATTTGCAAGTAGGATTTGTCTTCCCTGCATTTCTCCCAGCAGTACTTTGGTCCCCACGCAGCCTTTCCTTTACATTTCATTATCTAACATTTTAAATTGCCATTAAGTTGCTTTTCTTCAAGCAGGAGTTAACCTGTTTTACAGGAAATTTATTCCCTTAAAGCTTTGTAGGTATGTTACAGTCTCTGCTTCTGGCTATTGCTATAACTGGATAATAATTTTCAATTTAAATACTGCTTCTGTTGGGGGATAAGGTGCAGCTCTGGGATACAATTATGGCCTGTTGTAAGGCATAAATCAGAGAAGGTACATGAATTCACTCAAACTATGTGGATCCCTGCAGCACTCCCAAGCCTGCAGCCACCCTCAGTAAATATTAATGCCAATACCATGTGAGGATGAATACAGAAATGTTGAAACAAAGCTTCTAAGCAAATGGCAGCTTGTACATAGGTACTCCTAAGTCTGTAAAACTTGATTCCAATTGAAGAAATTCCACCAGGAATATTCAGTAGCTTTTCTTCAACATTCATCCCACAAAATAAATTTTAATATCTTCCCACTACAACCACTAATTAAATCACAGAATCACAGAACAGCCCAGGTTGGAAGGGACTTTTGAGAGATCGTCTGCTCCAACCTTTTGTGGGAAAGGGATCTTTGGTGAGATTATCTAGCAATAATCAATCTGTCCAATCACATTTTGAAAACCTTTGATGATGGGTGCTCTACCACATCCTTATATGTCAGAGTTTTCCTTGAAACACAATAGGGCGGATGCACAGTAGAGTAGATGGACCACCATTATGATTTCTGATCAGGAAACTTTTTGTGACTGACTGATGGTATGAAGCAAGTGCCGTACACTTCTTCATTTTGAATATCTTCCTAATAAATGTATCCTGTAGCAGACCACCCAGCAGCACTGCTTGCTCTATGCTGTTCTGGGATTTGCTGTTTTAGAGCAAGGACAAGTGTTTGCTAATCCAGGCAAGATTCAAGAAGTGAAGACTGGATTAACTGAGATGTGGAAGAACCAGCCTGACCCATGCTGAGGAAAGGAGAATATCACCAGTATGGAAACAACTGCCTGTTTGCAGGGAGCTACCTGGCTGGACCTGCTGAGTCACCTATGAAGCCTTGCATAACTTGTTTGCACCTCTCTCATCCAGTGGCTGCTTTTTTGTGGCTTTGTTCAAACAAGCATAAAGCAGAATTAAATACGCAATGTGATCACTGTCCAAATTGCTCTTGGAGGTTCAAACCCACACCATTAGCAAGGATGACAGTGGTTTTAAAAAAACAGAATGCATCCTGCAATTAGAGGAAACATCAATAGAAAGCAGTAAGAAGTTTTCTGGTGCTCATTTGTTAATACCCTTTAGTATCTTCAGTAACTATTTTTGTAAGGTCTTTGCAGCTGCAGCCCTAGCTGCAAACCTGGGAAGATAGAAGGACATAATAAAAAAATCATGCAACTGTGCTCTAATGTTTCTTGGTAAAGGGCTCTTACTGCACTGGTTTATGCAGAGTTCAGCCCAGTGCTAGAAAAGCAATGACTTCTGTCATCCTACCCTTCTTGTCACTACTACTTGTTTTCCTGATATTTCATTATTTCACTTGTTGACTTCCTGAGTCCTGAAATCATTTCATTGCCAAAAGCTGCTACCATCAAATGCTCCCCCAAAGCAACAGCAGTTTCATTCTGCCTTAAACAGCCAAAAAGGAAGTGTAATATAATTTATTGTTCTTTAGAGTTTGCAAGTTAAATGAACAAAAATATTCTCACATTGTTCGCCTGTAGATTTGAGTAATACGCCACTTATATTCAAACAGGTTTGTTTGGAGTAGATTAACAAATATTTCACTTGGGTTCAGAACTCACCTGAAATAAGAATATAATCTAGATATTAAACTGATATGCCTTACCTTACGTTTTCTTTCCTATCTCTAATGAAGACAGCTTTTTATCATATATTTTGAGCTTTTCCCCCAGTGGCAAAAAAATGGATGCATATGTATCAGTCTGTGCCCATGTCATGGAGTCTGCAAGTCCAAAAATAACTCCTGCACATATGCCATTTTGGGATCTTTGTCCCTAGTTCTTTGCAATTGTAATAATTTTAAGGTCTTTTACAATTGTTAAATGTCCTCTCATGTTTGTTTTCTGCCAATATTTGAAGAAAGCAGGTTGGGTTTAATTCCAGTTTCCTTTTTCTCTGTTTTACCACCCCAACTCCTGAACTGGAGTCTGCAGCTCGCCTCTGATCCTGACTGTGGGTAAGAGGAACCACCGAACAACAACTCTTTTCATAGCAGCAGATACAAAGTCAGTGTCTACTGTTCTGGGCATGACACACTACTGATCTGTTTTGTGCAATTATTTTTCTTTGCTAGTGCAAATAGTCATATAAAAGTACTGTTTGATGTCTTCTGGGACCTATAATGTCTCCCTTCCCATCCAGGTTTAGGGGAAAGTGAAATATAAACCCACAAAAACTGGCAGCTAGGGCTAAAAGTTGCAGAAATCTGAGCTCCACTTCGGCATTAAGGATCCTGAGGAGTGCTAAGGTACCCTCATATATATGAGAGTTTAATGCAGAATTTAGGTTAGAAGGCAGTTCTAAAAAAATCAGCTCAGCGTCTTCCCCAGAATCACAGCATCAGTCCTGTATGAGGCCGTATCAGGACATGACAGACAGATGCACACCAGGATTATTTTATTACTCTACCCAAGAGTACCTAGAATAGGTTTCTTCCCAATTTTTTTCAGATAGGAAGGCTGAAAAGCAGAAAAGTAACCCCTTGCTGGCAGGCAGCCCATCAGGGATACAGTGCAAGTTGGTATAGTGCTCTCACTCACAGGTGGGTGTGGGTGGGTGGAGGCTTTGGCCAGAAACACACCACTGCTGCTGCTTGTTACAGCATGGTTCTCAAAAATGCAACCCTAATCTAATCAGGCAATGTGGGACCCCATAGGACCACTGATGTTCAGAATCTCTTGTCAGCACAGAAGATTTCTTTTTTCCTGCAGAATTGAAAAGACAGATGTAACCCCTCAGCCCCTCAGCCCCACATAATGCCCTGGAGCATCGCCTGCTTCAGGCGTGGGGGCACGAGTCATACATACTTAAGCATTTTTCTAGACAGAAAGTGATATCAATATTTCTATCACTACAACTCTCCACTTCTAACAACAAAATGTGAACATTTTAATAGAAAATATTTCATTGAGCAAAGCAGCAAGAAGATGTTGGTTTTAGGTGAAGCATTCTGCTGAAAGTAATATGCACTTGACCTTGATAAACTCTTCTTTGCATTTTTTCTATGTGACTTCCTTGAAACTGGGTTACTTAGTGTAATTAAAAGAAGCACTGGCTTTAATTAGAAATTTCTAAGGGAAGAAATTACGAAGGAAAGGAATAGGCTAACTGATTCAATTCAATTTGTTCAGTCACAGAAAGGAAAGCACTTGCTTTAAGAGCTTACATGATCATCCTGGTGTCCAGTCACTTGTCCTTTACACAATATTTTAAAATGCAGGGCTGAGCAAGGGTGGTAATTGACAATGTAATTGTTGTTGCTGATTTGTTTACCTGCTCATCACCAGTATCTGCTGAGCAAAACACTTTAAGGAACCCTCCACAAAGCAAAGTGCCTGCAAAATTTATGTATTTTAAGAGCACAGCAATAAATTTTATATCAATGGTAGGAGTTGAATGATAATCTTAAAAATGTTTTATTAAGTCTTTTTCCTTGTCTTAAAGGCTACTTTAGGATAAATTGCTTCAATTTTAACCATACAATGTAGTCTTGGGATTTCTCCACTCATTCCCATGAAGAATATGTTTAGAATAAAAGTTTTCCTCTAAATTTTAGAAGTCTTAGTTGAAGGCCTTACATTTTAGTGAGATGTGGTTCTCATTTGGGCCATTAATAATTCTGTCTTTTTTCAGCAGTGAATATGATGAATACAATATTGAAAAAATAACTTAAGTTTTAAAAATTACTATTAGATGTGAGACCTGGTAGAGATAGTCAATCTCCTGTGAACTGGGCCTGGGGACTGCCTGAAATCTGTGCAATCTGTGTCTGGCCAAACTCATGTCACCAGGCTACCCAACACCCCTCACGCAAAGCTGTCAGAAAATAAGGAATTATTTGCTTCACCTGGTAATTGGTCATGCTTTTAAAAACTTGTGTTTCATTTTGAATATGAATGTGCCTGGCTTTAGATTCCTGCTATTAGTTCTTTCCTTGTGCCTGTTCTTGCTACAACATCGATGAGCTGAACAAAGTGAGCCCTTTCCTGCTCTCTGTCCTATTCTTAAATTCCAATACAAGTTTTATCAGTGCCATGCACTGAGATAAAAAACTTCTTCATTACTTCTTTATTTCATATCCAGAAATTACCTCTGCCCTTTTGCTGCAGTCATATGCTTAAACACCTACTTGGTTTTGACTCTCTGATTTGTTTAATTGACTAAGATGTAACACTTTTGTATTCCTTATAATGAGTCTACTTTGCATTTTTTGATGACAGCTTTTTATACAGTTTTTGCTGGATACCCCATTCTTGTCACCGTTTATCACACTGACAGTGCCATATCACTTCAAGTTTGATTAGCATTGATTTTATATTTACTTTATAGGCTATTTAGGAAACTCAAAAGGCCCTAAAGGAAACATTAGTTTTCAAAGACAACTGTCTCAACAGTAACTCCTATGAACTGCTCATCCAGTTCTCGATGGAATTAATTTGTCCTTCATTGCATCAAAAAGTAATTTTTTTCCAATTGTTAGCATGTGGGTACTAAGTCAAGCTTCTGAAAAAATTAGTACAGCTATGACCTTACCTTTGAACAGTCAAAGACTGTAATGTCATCTTAGGTTTCTCTGATGAGACCTATTTTTCCATTAGATTTTGTCGACTGGCACACGTAACATTTGAATTCTTCATTTAATTATTAGTCTTTCTTCTGTGTCATTACTTTTCTTTGTGTCATCACTTTTCTTTGTGTCATCATCTGCTCCTCCCCACAGCTGAAGGTGTGACTGCCATGGTGAAGATGGGTGTATCAGGGCTTGTCTGTGTACAGAAGGCTGTGCAAGCCTGTGTGCAAAAGGCAATTACCATTGCCAAAGAGTAGGTCTGTGGACAGGCTGGTTGCTGTTATACAGATGATGATTTGGATGAAGATGTATAGGTGATTAGGTAAGTCTTCCATGATCCAAAACAGACCCGTTTTGCTCACAGCAGCTCATTTCTATCCTCTACTCACTGCTCAGCTGAAGCTCAGTAGCACTGAAATTGGTAGGCTTTAGGATGTCCCTAAGGAACTTTTTTGGCACCCACGCTTCCTTTCTATGTTCCCATTCCTTTATAGAAGCTCCTGGAAAATGTACTGGCTTATCAGCTGGTAAATGAAAACTTCTCTTTTAATATTACTGCCATGGCCCACAGTCAGCACACTGCAAGATCTCGTCAGGGATCCACTCGCACATCTCTCTCACCGTGAGCAGAGTCTGAGGAAGCCAACAGTGCCACTGACAGCCCCATCTCCTGCTGTACCACACAGCAGCAATATTCTGGTCCAAAGTCCCACTCTTTATCCACCCCATTAAGTGAATACAGCCCTGTGGGTCTGTTCTTCAACCTGCCTGCTTCTGTGTTTGAAAATATTGACATGATTGTTTAAACAAGGTTTGCTAATGACTGGTATTATTCTAGGTAGTTTATGATTGCATGGGTCCCACTTTTGCTTTTTAAATTTTGACCAGTTCTGCCTTCCTCTGGAATTTCCCTGGTCTGCCAGCATGTGTTTAAAATTAGCATTTCTGTGCCTTTTTTTTCCTCTTTTTAAAAAAATGCTTTCATTCTTAACACTGTTACAGCATACACCTAGTAAACAGACTCCTGCAGAAGGGGAGTTTTGTCTTTTGTAACTCTGACATTTTAAAACTATTACCTATATAAACCATTGGTTTACCCTCTCTTAGAGGGTTAGGGCCTCTCAGTTGGAGTTGGAACATTGCCTTTGCTCCTGAAAAGTTGAAACACTAAGAGCAAAGGGTCAGTTAATGGTAGAACAGCATGTTTGCTGTTCTCATCATGCATCCAGGATGCTACTTGTCAGGAAGGGGATCTGTCATGATTGCATGGGGATGGTATTCAGCACAGCCATATGTTACATAGGTGTATGAAAACCATAACACAAAGTGGCAAAGAATTCAGAACTGCTTGTCCTGGGGGGGAATGACATTTGCAACATGGAGAATTGAACTTCTAGAAAATAATACTCTTTACTTTACAAGAAAAAATAACATTGTCCCTTACTGGCATTGTTTCTTAGGTAGAAATCAGATTCTATGTTTTACTTATTTCTATAAATCAGAAAAAAATTTCATGCTGCACAAAGCCTCCAAGGACATTACTGAACCTGTCAAGTACATCCCCATGGGTACATGGAGTCTCTCAGCAGTGACTGAGTGGGTGAGTGGGCAAAACACATTCAGAAAAGTCCCTCCAGGTCAAGATTCTTTATAAATTATTCTTTTCTTTTCTTTTCTTTTCTTTTCTTTTCTTTTCTTTTCTTTTCTTTTCTTTTCTTTTCTTTTCTTTTCTTTTCTTTTCTTTTCTTTTCTTTTCTCTTTTCTTTTCTCTTTTTTATTTTCTTTTTTCTTTTCTTTTCTTTTTTCTTTTCTTTTTTCTTTTCTTTTTTCTTTTCTTTTTTTTTCATATGCTTTGCTCTTCACCTTTATTCTTTATTCTTCTAAACCTGAATCTTTCTTTTTGACAGTATTATAAACTTCATTTTAAGTGGGTTTTTGTTGTTATTGTTGTGTTGAGGTTTTTCCCCATTCTGTTTTCTTGCTTGTTTGTACATCTTGTACTCTTATGAACATTGATCTTATACAACTGTACGTTATTTGGCTGAGATTTTGATTCTTTTCCAAGCAAATCCAATAAAATCAGAGCATTTTGCTGCTAGTATATCAAATTATGCTTAGAAATATTCTCCAAAGGAAAAAATGGAAGTATAAGAGTGACATTTATCTGCAAATCAACTGCTACCCTTATAATATTCAATACATAATTGTCCCAGAAATGAGTTGTGTGTTGTCCACAGCTTGGGAGGTGCTGTTGATGCTGTTGTAGGTTTGACCAACTAAAGTATCTCCACTGACAGCTGCTGCATACACTTAAGTTCACAGTAAAATTAACACATTTAATATTTTCATAGGGCGATCTAATAATGTAAGCTGAAAGAAGCACATTATTTTCGCTTTTAAAGATGACACCACCTGTGAAATAAAACATTTGAGTAAAGTCTAACCAGAACAATCAAATATCATGGCAATGGATACAGTAGTACAATTTGTTTTGGTTTAATAACCTACAGAGTACTGTGATATCCTCATGAAACATAAAATATATATTGAAAGGCATTTCTCATGCAGATGTAATCAGCCACACAGATAACACAGAAGGTCTGCACAAGTGTTTTTAGAAGCTGTGTAAAAGGGGGAAGCTAAATATATTGAAGGAAAAAGAGCCATTCTCTTCTCAAATTCTCTGAAATGAACTAAACACTTCCCATATGAAGTTAACACCATTAAAATAACTTGGTAACAGTCACAGATAGTTAAACCTGCAGATTTTATGAAGTCATGTATGAGATTGCAGTGAAACGTGACACTTCAGGTAGCTCTGACGGAATTTTCTGTTCTCAGCCAGGTAGGCCTTTTAAATTTTATTTAATGCAGGTGACTGAAGTTTTGGTACAGGACTTCTCATACACCAAAATCAGTAATCACAGAGAGGAAAACAGAAATTATGGAATACTGTAGTTACTTGCAGCAGTCTACTATCAGTGGGAAATGCATCATTTGACTCTGCACCATGGCAGAGGACTTATTGAGGAAATAACCAACCAGAACTGAGCTTCAGTCAGTGCCTTGTTTTGGTGTGCTCTCTGTTAGAAAAACAGTGCTCATAGTTGTTCTGCCAGATGCATTCAGCACATGGACTTCATATCAGGTGTCTCTTGTGCAGACCTTTCCAAAGCTTCTGCTCTTTCTCACTGGAAAAGTGAGAAAGTCTCATTTCCACTACAGTGTTTACTGTAATAATATATTTAGGATTGATGAAAAATCACCTATGCAGAAAGTGCCTTTTTAACAAATCAGATGTATCAGTATATGGATCATTTCCATGCAAAGAAGAAAAGTACAAATCAGGCACATTCTTCAGTACAATCCTGTGTATTTATAAAGAATGCACATGGAACCTGTTTTTGTTGAAAAACAGTGAAAAGCTGTAAGAACAGGAAGGTTTTTGAAGACAATCCTCCACACAGCCATGTGTCTCAGCAGATGTATTTGCCAGCAGTTACCCAGGAAAGCCTCAACCTGCTGGGCCCTGCAGATTGTGTTCGTGAGCACTGATTTCCATTGTCTTTGGCAAACTTAATCCAAACTCCATTCTGCCTCCTTCTTCTATTCAGCCTTAAAGAGTAACTAACATGTCAGTCAGTTTTATTGCCTATCCATAGAAAGCATGACTGACAGAAGCCAGCACCACTTTCCAGCAAGACAGTGTTTTTATAGCAACTTGCAGAAAGTACTTATGTGCTAATAAAACTAGAAAATTATTTAAAGAAAAGATATGCCTGAAGATTGTGTCTGCATTGATTTTTTCCCCTTCTCTCATTTCCTTTATTTACTAAAGAGGTTTACTTTACTTACCTCTGGAGGAAATAAAATCAATCCATTCTGTGTGTGAATGTAGTACTGTTCAGTGATGAGACTTCTTATTTTGGGAAATCCAATCCTTGTTCTCCTGCATGCATTCTCCGTTCTTTCCTCTTTTTTTTTCTCATACAACAGAGCATTAATACTATCTGACAGAGAAAAAGGAAATTGCACTACGAAGCCTTTTCATTGGCATTATTTTTCTTCACACCAAATGATCACTAGAGAGAGGTTGTGCTGCAGTCGTTTGGATGGGTTTGAGAGGATTGCTTTTAATTAAGGAATGATACTCAGTTTTACAAGGCAGTTATCCCGTTCTTGTGTATGAAACTCTACTGGACCTCTGCAATCAAAGAACTCGACGGGAGAACATTTATCTTGTGCCTTTCTCCTCACCTGCTCCCATGTCCCTGTTTTAAAGTACTTCACTACGGACTTTTATCTTGCAAACATTTAGAGACTAGTGTAGCTTACTTCATAGGAACGAAAATCACACAAAATCCGTGCCGGTGTTTATTAGGGGCTTTCGGTTTCCCCGGGGAAGGGCCCGGCAGGTGCGGACGCTGCAGGAGCAAACCTGAACAGGGGATTTAGGGACAAATCCTAACGGGCGGCACGGTCCGCGCGGGGTCCCCGCCCTGGCCCCGCCCCCTGCCGAGCCCCGCCCCAGGCCCCGCCCAGCAGCCGCGGAGGGGGCGGGGCCTCCCGCCGCCGCCGCGTCCCCCCCTCCCATTGGCGGCNTGTGAGGCGCGGCTCGGCGGCGGGGCGCGGATGGCGGCGGGGGCCGGCGCGGCGGCCGGGGGCCGCAGCTTCTCCTTCAAGGTGGTGCTGCTCGGGGAGGGCTGCGTGGGGAAAACCTCGCTGGTGCTGCGCTACTGCGAGAACAAGTTCAACGATAAGCACATCACCACCCTGCAGGTGCGGGCCGGGCCGGGGCGGTGCTGGAGTGGGGGGTCCCGCCGTTGTTCTCCCCTCAGCTTGCGCACCTCCTCTCACTGCTGGCAGAGCCTTGTTTGCGGCTTAGTGGCAGCCGGAGCCGCCGTCGCCGCTCGCTAATGGTGGCTGTCCCCTGCCGAGTTTGCTGGAAGCCGATTTTCTCGTTCTTTTCACGCTTCAGATCTAAGCTTTCAGTATGTTTAGGCCTCGTTTCTATTCTGCATACTAACTGCTCCGTTTTTTCCAGTTACGTATATGAATGTCTTCATTTGAATCTTGGAAAGTATGATGCAAAAGTATTGTTGTTATTGTAATCATTGTTAGTGGACTGATGACTAAGTGTTTCATACGTGCTGCGTTTCTGTTAATCGCAGTCTTCCTCATGTTCTCACATCCTAACAATAGTACTGTCTAAACGTTTCTCTTTAAGGAGAACAGCTTTCACAAAATGGTTTATGAGATTAAGGCTTATGATTTAATAACGGGAAAGATTCTTAAAGCTTAGCTGCTTGTCACGACAGCTCCCTGAATTTTGGCTGCGTTCTTAGTAGTACTGTCTGCTGTTATAAAGAGCTACAAAGTGATGCTCTGCTAATGAAATGTGACAGGGCGCCTGCTTGAAAGTAATGGTTTTTTTTTCATGGCCTACTAGCTAGTGATGGATGGCATGTATACCATGGTACAGAATAAACTGCTTGTACTGTACATGGTCTCAGAAAACATGTTGTGGAGTTTGTGTTGTGAGTGGCGTGTTAAGTCTTTCAGGATGGCAGCTTGCATAAGTGGGAGTGTGGATTCAATGTATACTACTCTTAATTTTTTTTCTTTTAAATGAGGAAACAAACCCTGTCACTTGGTGGACCAGTAGTGGGTTTTGAACTAATTCTGAGTTTCTTGAAGTGCAGAAGAAATAGTAGGTGATGTCAAGAAGAAAAGAGTTTTAAGGTAGTTATGTGTCATTCCCATGCATTTAGGGGAAACTTCTTGAATTGTGTATCTCAGAACTAATTAATAGTGAAACTTTCCCTTAAAACACCAAAGCAGCATTATAGATATACTAGAAGCAATACAGGGAATGTTTCATAAACAGGTAATGTAGCTTCATTTTTGCTGTGAAGAGGTAAAAAAATATGTTTTAGACTTTGTTATCCTGTGTTCATACTCAGGATTTTGTGTTAATCTATTGGTAGGTTTACTAGGTAGGGTATTTATAGGAAGGTAGTCATAGCTGTCATGCCACAGAGGTGCCTGGTACCTTGTAGGTGTCAGAGGTGCAGCAGAAGTGTAGCATTGAGCAAGCATTCAGTTAAAGTGCATCAAAATGATCATGAATAGCTGAATTCTCATATCCCATGTTTTAAGAGTAGGTCCGAGTAGAATGTTGTGCGATGAAGCTTATGTTTGTTGCTTGGGGTTTTTTTGTTCTTTAAATCTGTAATGGAAAACCTAAAATTATAAGCAAAAAGTGGGTTGGAATACAGACTTGGGTCACAAATATCATAAAACACACTTTTAACTTGCTCCAAAATGCTGATAGGAAATTGTCTGTAGATAGTGTGGCTCCAGAGCTTTTGGTTTTGACTCTCTGGAGAAGGGTGTGTTGAGGAGTGGAAGCACGTGCTTGCAGTTTCTACTGAGATTTTGTTTCTCCACTGTAACCAGGTTTGTGGTTGCTACCTGTGTCTTTTAACCGACTGCACATTGTTTATCAAGTTGTTTGCTTTCCTGAGCCTCCTTGGCCACATGCATCTTACTGGTTGTAAAATACAATGTCAATTGCTGTTGAGTCTTACTGTGCATCATGTGCACTTGTAAAGTATTATCTTTATTATTTTTTTCTCTACACCTTACAGTTCTAGGAAAAAAAATGAAATTAGTTCTTCCACTATTAAATTAAAAGATAATTTAAAAATAAGATGAAGAGAAACTAGGGTATCTGATTAAGTAATGAAGTAACATGTTTGTAAAGCATCCTTTTTTTTTTTTTTTAAGATAAAAGGCTTAATCTGATAAGGTTGCTTTGTTTCATGGCAGCAGTTCAAAGTATTGCACCAAATTCCTTTTGTTCCAATAAAGCCAAAATTAGATAAATACTTTGCTCGTGGTCCAGCAAAGAAAGGAGTGACAATGATGAATCATATGAAAAGATCACTAGATATTGAGACAGGACGCTCTCCATCCACAATATTCTTTAACTTAAAAAAAATAAAGTATTGCATAGTGTTTTATTCCAGTATGTTTGCAACAAAAAAGGGTGGTGAGACTGTAGCCTTCTGGAAACTTCATCTAGTGATGTTGTTCTACTGTGAAGTTATTCTTTGTACACCCAAATAGGTAGGTTTCTTTGGTGCTAGTAACAGAAGACTTCGATTAAAAGAGAGCAGTTTCTCCTGCCTCCCCACTCCCCTTATGTCAGTGCTAACTGGAGGGCACTGCAAGCAACCTCCTCTGATTTAGGAGGCTGCTGGGATGTGTTGCTGTAGTTGTGTTAGTATCAAGTAATGTACTTAAGGTATTGATGACCTGCATGTGAAGTTAAGGTAGCTACTGATTCAGAGAAGAAAGCATTTAGTTAGAACATTGTGGAAAAGCTGATGCAGGAAAAGTAGGGGGTTTTGCACACAATTACTATAATTAATAACCTGTTAGCAGACCTCAGGGAGCAGTTAGAATTGGTTCCCATTGTTTGAATTATTGAAGTGCCCTCATATTGATACAATAAGATATAAATTGATATCAAATGAACTGTGCTGGAATTACTCCAGTAATAAACCTACTGGCAAACTATTGGATATTTTAATTGGGTAAATACTTTTTATTATTTAATTACTCAGGATACATACAACTTTTGAATACCGCTCTCATAATTGTATTGAGTATTGCAGAATATCCAACCTGAGAGAGCTGCTAATGTGGTTGTAATTGTAAAGTTCCTGATTGCTTTGATGGACTTGGCATAACCTAGAGAAGATGTCTTGGTTATCAAGATAGCTGGGGATGAGTGGAAGACAACGTAAGGAAGCTATATGCAGTGTTTGTATGCCTGACCTGCTTCTATTGAGCATGAAGCACTCAAGGGCAGGTGCCACACACCTGCTCTTGTTCAGTGACTTTCAGGAGACTCTTCCAGCTGTGTCTTCCTTGTGTTCCACTCAAGCCCCTTTATCAGCTCCTAGCAGGGCCTGGTGGGCATACAAAAGTGAACTCACAGAAGAAGGAATTTAAAGGAAGAAAATATTTCCTACAGCCATATCAAAAGATTGGAATTTTAGCTCTCATAATTGCATTATTCTTTTCTAAGTGCCTAAATATTCTTCAAACCAGTCATAAGACAGTGTCAAAATATGAAAATTAGAAGCTTCAAAGAGTTGTGTGAAATTACTTATCTTTGAATTAACCATGGCCCTGTGAGTTTTTGAAAGTCCTAGCAAAAATGAACTGTTGTAGTAATTAAAATAATATGGAAAAGAGCTACTGATTGTAAATGGAGTCACAACTCAGACTTGTAGTACTCAATTCAGTAATTTTTTTGGAGATTAGAGTAAACATTGAAGCTTTTTCTATGTGTAATTACCTAACACCCTGTAGGTAGTCAAAGGCTTTGACTTTGAAACTTGACAAACGTTAAAATCGTAGCAACTGACTTCTTCTCTAACCTGTCTCAAAACAGAAGTTACGACTCTTTCTTGTGTGTTGGGTTTTCTCAAATTTCTAAAAACTGCTTAGTCCTGCTAGTCCCTTGGTTGTTTTTTTTTCTCTCACTAACCTCAGAATGACTGGGGAGGGGTATGTGTGTGTTGAAAAGTTAAAAGATATTAGTTGATTTGTCTTTGGCCTGTTTGCCACTGTGGATGTAAAATATGTTTTACTGGTGATAAATGCAGCAAACTTACTCATACCTACTAATTCATGAGCAGAGTCTGTTAACTGTATTCTTCAAGTATTTGAACAAAACAAAGAAGAATGAAGCATTAAATCTGTAGTATAGTATTGATGGTTTCCTCCAACATGTTCACAAAGCTTTCTGCTCGTTACTAGCCATGACTGCTTCAAATACCAGGTTCCAATCTTATTATCAGACAAACCTGCTTGTACTCAAGGTATCTGATAGAGGATACTGTCTCTCCTTTTTTCATTATGATAGATAGACTAAAATGTAATCATTGCAAATTCATCAAGTTTTAATACAGCAAGGATGATAGTCCAGTGCTAAATATCCTTGCCACGGTCTCCTGTGATTATGGAGGACTTTGCAGTACTAAAAAGCCTTACTTGCATGTAGGGATATATAAAAAATGGAAATCTGTATCTGAGTGACAAAAGACAGTATTTCTATCAAAAACTATAGTACCTGAAGGACACGTTTTACTGAAACAAAACTTACTTATGTAGATAAACCTACTTTAGTTTTTGCTCTGCCAGATAGGAGATACACTTGTGCTATGAACTGTGTCATTGGCTAAAACTATAATGATAGGACTTTATGGATACTGAGTGATCTGTGTTTTTCAATGTAAATCCCCTTTGTGTGAAAGATTTTTCTGTTCAGAAATTGATTCTCAAAAACTTGTGTGGACTTCACATCAGCTCAGCAGGTTTGGATTGTTGGTGTTATGACAAAAGCACACATTGCTCAGAAGAGCTTTTCCTTTGAGATTCACGGTAGAATGTTGAGTGCTGTAGTACAGCAGATCAATAAAATATTGTCAAGTAAGCTTGATTCATTGTGCCTAACAATAGCTTCTCTCCCTGTGGCCCAAGTGTTGATGAATTAAAAGTTCTGAAGTTGCCTCCAAGCTTTTGGCTTTTAAACTATGGTGTTTATGTTTTTGTAAACAAATGATGGCTTCTGATGAGTTAATCCTCAGGGACAGCTGTTTGAAAGCCATCAACTACTTTCTCTAGAGTTTTTAATTAAAGAATGAAAAGTTTTCTGATGCTGAAGATTCATGAATCTTCTGTTGAGCTCTTTGTTACAGATTGGCTAGAGGGTCCCATCCATGTAACATGCTGTCTGGAAGTTTTTAATCATCTCATCTTGGGTCATACAGAAGTATGGAAGTAGGGAGGTAGCTGAAGAGCAGGAGCTGCTGTAGCAACTAAATGTTGAATGATTTTAACTGTAATACAGGCAGCACTCCAGAAAGGCACTTTGACAGCAATTTAGGCTGATGTTCTTTGAAACTATTGTGGTCTTCTGTGTGCATTCTGGTTGCTTGTGTAGTTAAGCAGCAAGCTGGTTCAAGTAGCTTGTCTGGCCCATGACACTTTCCCCATGTGACTTGGTTCTGTGGCTGGTCAGTGCTTGTACAGAGAGCTCTTCTTGTGCTGCTGCAATCCAGCCTAAAATTATCTGTGATGAGTGTTTAATAAAATACCACAGAGTACTTGTTTGCACCCAAATGTAAACTGAGGTAAAACTGAAAGGAAAACTGACTGTAATTTAAGGCCGAAGACAAAAGTTAGCCCTTGTTAACTGAATTGATTGATATGTTACTGCTAGTCTTTAGAATGGGGGGAGCAGGTTCCTAATGCATCAACACCTTGAGACCCTGTTCTGGTCCATTAAACTTGTATTAAATTGTATTTCCTTTTTAGCCATCAAATTACAGACTTAGTAACAGAGGTGGTGTCTGAAAATGTGAATCATGCAAGTTTGGAGGAAACCAGACCTACTCAAGTTACTAAAATTAGATTAACCTTGCAATGTGCTCTGGTCCTGTAAAACATTTCCAGAAGTTAAAGTAATGGAATTCTAAAGCAGCTTGTATGCTTATTCTGAGGCTTCTCAGCTCAAACAAACAAACACAGAACCAGAAAACAGATGGAGGGTGAGTTGTGAGCTCACTTCAGCAAAAAAAAGGAAAAAGTTACAGACAAGGAAACTTGTGAAATACTAATGTTCCAAGATATTTAGTGATAAGTTAAAACAATTGTTTATGGTTCTAGTAACTTGCTAATAGTGAACTACTTTGCCTAATTCCTTCAGATTAAAAATCCTGCTAGGCTGGTTCCTACCCAAACTTCATGTACTCTTGTGAAATGCTTTAAGTTCAGCTTAGACTTATCGGTGTTGTGAATTCAGACTCTTTCCACACAACTCATCCTTCCCAAATAATTCAAAACAACAGCAAAAAAGATGTAGTAAGTGATTTCTTAACCCAAATTTATTTAGACTAGACTGCTGGCAAACTGTAGTGAAATGACTAACTATCTTAGTATTGGCTTAGCCTTCTTGCTTACAGTCTTTTGGTCTGGAAATTTGTGTTTCATTGACTCTGATGCCTTATTAATAAATTAATTTGAAGTCAAATTATGTGTCTGGTGTGTAAAATTTAACTAAAATCTGTTTTGCTTTCCAGGCATCTTTTCTTACAAAGAAGCTAAATATTGGTGGAAAAAGAGTAAATCTTGCAATATGGGTATGTTTACATTTCTGTTTTTTTCCTCCTTAGTTAATTAGAATGTTTTTCTGAAAAAAAGTTACTTAGGCTTACTATATCTCAAGTATTAGACAGTTCTTAATAAAGTAAAATTTCCTAAGTATTTGGAGTTCCTTGAAGTATTGTTTGCTTTGTCTTAAATGCTAACAAGTGTATTTTAAATGCAGGATACGGCTGGTCAAGAAAGATTTCATGCATTGGGGCCTATCTACTACAGGGACTCTAATGGCGCTATTCTAGTATATGATATAACAGATGAAGACTCTTTTCAAAAGGTACTGGGAAGTTTTTACGTCTAAACTGGTTGAAAGATGATCTGTGATGTTTGTAAACAGAAATCTTCTGTTTTCAGCAGTATGTATTATATTTGCAAATGTAGATCACGTAATGGAAGTATACAGCTTATTAGTATTCTTTTGAAGAACTGAGTTCCCTGCTATCAGGTTATTCAAAGAACACCAGAGAATTAAATTGCTCAGTTTCTTAAAGTACAGTCCTAATAAGGCCAAAGTTGTGGGTTTGATTCCTGTATGTGCCATTCATTTAAGAATTGCACTTCATGATCCTCGTGGGTCCCTTCCCACTCAGAATAACCTGTGATGTAGCTGTGCGAGTCACCTGTGACAGGCTGTAAACATAAACCTGGACTGCTGTCCTGGTATGCCATGCTGATCTTTACTATATAAGCCAAATTAAGAAAAGATACTAAGTGGCATGACGTTTTACAGATCTGAAAACTCTTAAATTGCAATACATGATAATGGAGACATTACCTTCTCTGATAAATCATTCTTCAAATCCTCATCAAAATATCTAATTTCATGGCTAGTTATTTTATGGCTGTATTAGTTGATTAGATTGATCAGTGAGGTTTTTTTTACCCTGTGTCAATCTATGCTCCCACTCTATAGAGTGTTTCAGCTGAAAACTGGTGACACACTTTTCTAAACAAGTTTGTGTCTGATTAGCTTTTGGCAAAACCAGTTGGACTTCTGTGTAGAGAGAAGTAAGAAATTGTGGTTGTATGGGCAAAGTTTCGGTTAGAAGTGATAGAAATAGAGTAAGGGTACAAATCCACAGCAGCTTAATTTAAATAGTCTGGTGTAGGGCAAGTAAAGCACTTGTGCTAGCAGGTAAACACTTGCCACCACCTGCAGAATGGTGATGACTTGTGGATACTACTTGAATGTGTGCCTTTTCATGTTGAACCCTACATGGTAAAACCCTGTGGTACCAAAACATTTCAATGTGCAGAAAAAAAGAAGGAAGGCTGGTTTACAGAAGTTACTGCAGAAGTACTACTGTATCATGTAGCCTAATTTATTTTTAGATTCTTGAAGTGATTGCCTCTCTTCACAATTACTCCCTTAAAACAGCAGTTCCTAAGTCAGTGTATAATGATCATAAAACTTTCAAAGCATGACAACAGATTTGATAACAGGTACCTTACCATCAGCTGATTTGACATGCTTGTCCCATCTGTTCTCTTGTGAAATAAACACCTGTTATAATCTAAACTGAAAAACTCAGTTCAGGTGCCTTTACCTTTAAAATACCATTTGTGTTCTGTCAATAAGTGCCTGTTGATAAAAGATGTCATGTCTGACCTGAAGTAGCCCAAGCAGTGGACTTGCTATATTGAGTGTGGTGAGTTATATTTCTGGAGTAATTGAACGATTTTATCTAAGTCATTTGCTCTTAATTTCACCTGTGAAATAAAACCTGCTGAATAAGGGCCATGTGTAGCTATCTATTTCTAAAGAATATTTTCCCATCTGTTGCTCTAAACACTTTTGCTTTAAGTTTAGAGTAGATGGTTAATGAACGAAATGGGATGGTTCCACATTGCCTAAGTTAATAGTATATCAAACTCATCTCTGTTCTTTTTGCAGGTAAAAAACTGGGTTAAGGAATTAAGAAAAATGTTGGGAAATGAAATCTGTTTATGTATAGTAGGTAAGTCTTTTTCAACATGACTGAATTGGAAACATCTCTTTTGATTAATAACATCTTCCAAATGCTGCTTTGACAGCTTGTACATTTGAAGAGGTAAAGCTTATGTTAGATATTTAAAAAACTGGAGCTAGAAGTTTCAGTAAATCACATGGAGGAAAATAAGAGTTTGACTGAAAAAATGAGCTTTTTCATTGTACACTTTCAGAAGTGCATGGTACAGACACCTGCAGACTGTAGTTTAACAAAAAAATGTATATTATCCTTCTTTCAAGTACTCCAACTTCTGGCTTTTCTTGGTAGCATAGACTAGGTGCTTGTCTGTTTTGATAATTAAGTGCTTGTGGGTAGGAGTGAATCTTAAAGCTTGGATATTCCAATGCAAATGGAATGCAACAGAAATGATCTAATTATTAAAACCGTTTCATGAGATTAGTTATGTGGACATTCTACAGAAATTACCTCTGCAGCACATAGAAGGTGCTAACAAATCACAAAGAAAAGGGCAAAAGGCTGAATTATGTGGAGGCATTTAGCTTTTCAGATCTCTCTACATAAGTAGCACTTCATTGCCTGTAAATACTTGTGTAAAAGGAGATTCTTAAATCATATTATCCTTGAAAGTGACACCTGTGTAAGAGCATTTTTATGGGGATGGCTTGAAAAAATGGAGTACCATGCTTACATGTCTGCTTTCTTTTTGGGTCATTTTAGAGTACAAAGACTTAAAAGATTAACTTGTCTTCAACAGGTAACAAAATAGACTTGGAAAAAGAGAGACATGTTTCAGTGCAAGAAGCAGAAATGTAAGTCACACCTATTACTAATAGAAACAGTCATTGCAGAATTATGCTGGAGTAATAAACTCGTGATGTTGTTAACATAGCAGCCAGCTAGGCACTGCTGGCTTATGCCTGCCAGTTGTTGAGTGTTCTGTTAGTATCTGAGTCACAGGGTGTCCTGGCTGACCAAACTGTAGCTTGAGAGTAGTTTGTGATTAAAATCAACATTTTCAGTTTAAATCCGTTTCTAGATATGAAGTTTCATCTAGTGTGTGTTGCATCAGTCCTGCAGTTTTAAACAAAACTCAGTTTTTTAAATTAAATAAGCGTGTGTAGATTAACTCTGACGAGAGAATAAAACCTCTTGTCATCCTCTTATTCCTTTGTGTGAAGTGACTTAGAAAGATTGAGTCCTTTACTACAGTGAGGCTCCATATCTGCATTTCTATAGGTATGCTGAATCTGTTGGAGCAAAACATTATCATACATCAGCTAAACAGAACAAAGGAATTGAAGAACTGTTTCTTGACCTTTGCAAAAGTAAGTATTATGTAGTTTGTTGGTAAGGAGCTCATTAATAAAATGCTTCAGGCTTCAGAAGTGCTTTTCAGGCCATATAGAAAAATTTTAGTGTAAAGTACTACTTAGAACTGACTTCATTTCAGTCTACTTCAAGCCAGTTGTGTTCTGTAACAGCTCTGGAAGCTTGATGTATGGATGCTTACAATATTGAAAATTCATTCTGTACTCCAAAAATGTCTTGGTCATTTGTTGGAGCACTGACTGCTGTTCCACTTACCACACATAAGTAGTAACCCAAGTCAAACTTCATGTTACTGGTCTTGCCAATGCTTGCTTCAAACCCTCTGTTTCAACCTCTTTCAAAAATCTTCTTAACTGATGTCAATTACAAATCATAAACTCCAAGCTTTAATGATGCAAATTTTACACAGAAATCTTAACGAATGGTAAAGATCATGGTATGTGGGATGAAAATCCAGCACAAGCAAATCATCCAATTAGTTGTATTTCTGTGATAAAAGAATTTCAGGAAAAGGTCTCCTGCATTTCTGAAGAGGTAGTTGGTTGGGGTTTTTTAACAGTGTTAATGATATGGGTGGGTAAATCTAGCTTTTGAAGTTGCTAACTCCAGGACACCTGAGGATCTCTGTGGTCTCCCTTAGTTACCAGGAGCTGCTGTATGTTGGGTGCTTTAGAAAAAGGATTTAATATGTTCTTGCAGCTTTGCCATGTGATACCTGAGTACTTAGTTCTGCATAACAAACAGAACCACTCTTGCTGAACTTCTGTCTCTGTGCATATAGTTCAGATAGATTAAGATAGCAGAGTCTTAATGTAAAAACGCAGTGGAATTAATGCAGTGGATTGTCATCTAATAAACTTATTTCTTTACAGGAATGATAGAAACTGCNTACCACAAAATACAAAGAGCAAGAGGCAATGGCTCCAGTCAGTCAGGAATAGCAAGGCGAGGTGTACAGATCATTGATGATGAGCCACAAGTACAGAGCAGTGGAGGGTGCTGTTCTTCTGGATAATTATAAAACTGTGCATCACTGCCCTCTCAATATGAAGACTGCCATATTCCAAGTCACACATTCTTTACCAATGGAGTAATAGAATTAACAGTATTTAAAAGTAATCACATGTAACACTGCAGAGACCTTAAGTGCTAAACTAGTGGCGTCTGTGACCAGAGAATTGGCGTTTTCTACAGTGGTTAACAAAGCAATTACCAATGGCCTTTTTACATATTTTTCTTTAATAAGGAATAATATGCATGTAGAAAAGACCTACTTAAAGGCTTCATTTATATTCTTTTAAATCAGATCATTATTTAATAACTTATATACATTGTTGTTGGAATGGTATACGTTTTTGCAGCTCTTTGTATTTTGTGGTAGATGGAATTGTATCACTTCTAAAATGCAAATTGATTTTTTTTAAAATTAGCAGATATCTGAATTAATATTTTTGCAGGGCCTCCACAAGCCTATAACTCAACTACTTTGATATATTCTGTTCATCTGTATGCCAAGCTGATAAAATACATTGTAAATTACATATTAAATATTTTATCTGCTTTTACAGTTGCAGGTGCAGAAATATGTACATCAGTCTTGTCAGTGATTGTGAAGTGAATAAGTCAGTGAAAGATGCAAGCTTTTCATGTGCACTGTTAAATTGCTCATTCTATCCCCCTACCTGAAAACAGCTTTGTTTTGGGTACATCCATAGCTACAGCAATTTTAAAATCCACTTCTGGCAAGCAGCAGTATTTAGAGCATCCCCTTACTGGAAGAGAATGCTTCTGTAAACTGCTGTTTAACACTGAGGTGTTTGACTTGCAGCTAAGTTGGTGCATGCACATACCTTGCCTCTGCAGTTACTTTGTCCTCTCAGAAGATCCCCAGAAAGTCAAAGCAACTTTAGCCCTCATCTGTCTGGTAGCCAGTAAACCAGATGCATGGGAAACTCTTTAGCTGCTTTAATACATTTATTCCCAAAGACAGCATTATAAACTATTCATGAGCATATTTATTTTCCCCTGCAGGGCTTGTGTGAGCAATTAATTGGCATTAACTAGAACTTCTAATTTGGAGTGATTAAATTGAAGATGTGAAACTTGCCAGATGTAGCTGTAACTTTGGGGGTTCTAGGCAGAATTGAACTTATTCCCAGCTTGCTCTTTCTCCTGTAAAATGTTTTGAAAAAGCCCATTTAAGTTTCGGGAGGAGGGTTTTCAGAAAAAATGTGTAAACTACTATCACAAAAGAACACAAATGGTGGTAGCTGAAACTTCAAAATGTTTTGTGGTCTGACTTTTTTTACTTAAATTGTCATGCTTTGAGAAACAGTAAAGGTGATGTCTATGACAAAGTAGAATATCCTTGGCCTTCCTTTTTCTGAAAGGTAGATATAGTATTGCATATGAATGCACTGAATGGTGTGGGTATGTTCTGATACACAAAAAAAGTAGTAGTAAAGAGTTAGTCTGTGTAAGAGAAGTGTGCTGTCTTCAATCTGATTTTTATTTTCTCTGAAATAATAGATGGCTTTGATACAGACTGATCTTGGTGCATTTTCTTCTTTTTTGCCTTAATTGTGGTGTAGATACTTTTTCTTAGATTACCATTGCTGTGCTCTTCTGATGTGTTTGCATGCATGATGGAGAAAGATGGTCTGTTCATGCTAGTGAAGATAAAGCTTCTTGGCTTTGCAGAGCTTTGGTTGAATCTAAAATCTGTGATTGTGTGTCAACATGTAGCAACACCATTAACTTTCACATATCTAACAACAGTGAGCTCTGACAAAGTTGAAAACCACAATGGTTGGATCTACCACTGGTATCTGACAATCAGCTTTGTAAGTGATACAATACATGAAGATATGAAGAGTGAAATTTTCAAGTCTTGATGTTCAGTAATGGAATTGCCTCAGAATAGGAGTTTCAGGTTGTTTGATTCCAATTTAATTTTTTCCATCTCTGCAAATGAAACCCCAAATAGCCCGATGTCAACTAGACTTAGTTGAAGCAGTGTGTAGAATGTATCTTTCTGCGTGCAGCTAAAGTGTTTTTAGTGTATTGTGTGGTAAGGGCATCCCATGTGACTTCTGCCAATTGCAAAACTAACAAAGGCATGTTGATACTAGCTCTTAAGTCTCTTACAGAATTAAAACTACTACTACTAAAAAATAGGTGGGGATAAAAGAGTCTACAATTTGGTAATACTAAAATAGCTCTGGGTCCTATTAGTGTATTTTTAAAAATAAAGTCTCAAGTTACTTTTCTTACTTAAGCTACAACATAAAAAATACTCAACTGGAAACCTTCCTGTCTAAGCTGTGGTTTGGTTGGACTTTATTTATGAAATTTAAAACCTGTTTGCAAGGTATCATCTAACTGGACAGAAGTATAGCTTTATCAAGTTGGGAAAGCTGATTGAAGACTAGACAGAGGTGAAAACGTGAATTTTTTTAGCCTGATTAACTTAAGACTTCAACTACTCATTGTTAGCAGACAAAATACAACAATTCCAGGAAAAAGCATCTTTGTCAAAGATACTGAGAATGTTCTTTGCGTTTGATGTACAGAAAAGCACAAATAGCTTGGTTTTCTATATTTGAGCAGGATCTTACTCAAGTAACCTGGTGTTCCTACTGTGTGGCTTGCTTTTCAAGAGTCTTGANTAGGAGTTTCAGGTTGTTTGATTCCAATTTAATTTTTTCCATCTCTGCAAATGAAACCCCAAATAGCCCGATGTCAACTAGACTTAGTTGAAGCAGTGTGTAGAATGTATCTTTCTGCGTGCAGCTAAAGTGTTTTTAGTGTATTGTGTGGTAAGGGCATCCCATGTGACTTCTGCCAATTGCAAAACTAACAAAGGCATGTTGATACTAGCTCTTAAGTCTCTTACAGAATTAAAACTACTACTACTAAAAAATAGGTGGGGATAAAAGAGTCTACAATTTGGTAATACTAAAATAGCTCTGGGTGCTATTAGTGTATTTTTAAAAATAAAGTCTCAAGTTACTTTTCTTACTTAAGCTACAACATAAAAAATAC
>VZTT01055100.1:7801-30393 GCA_013400855.1 Buphagus erythrorhynchus | reverse complement strand
ATTGCCTGGTTTGTACGTCTGAAGGAGAACTGATTTCTTGTTGCTGGCTTCTGTGGTTGTAAACAAGTAAGCTATTTTTCATTCTTCTGAGAAGTGAAAGAGAACAAGGCTGTCTTTAGAAAGTACCTGTGTTGTGGGGCAGATAGCCAGACACCCACTACAGCATGTGTAAATCAACACTGAGCACACTTCCTCAGAGTATATCTTGACAGAGATTACTCACATACATACTAAAATAAAATGGTCTGACTTTGTACAATACCTTTCTAAAACAACTTTTAAGTGCTTGCGCAGTCTTGATGCTGCTACTATGAATAAATGAGCTACCTATGAAACTTTTTATCACTTTTTATCACTTGCTGAAATAAAAGCCAACAAGCCAAAGCTTTAATGCAGCAGTATGTCTCTCTGCTAGGAGTTATTTATGGACACTGTATCTGCACTTAAACTTTACTTCAGAAGCTATAAAAGATAGGATAGACTGATTCAGACAAGGACACACAAATTCAGATGTGTAGTATTTGGAGATGACTGTTTGCAAAGACTGGGAGAGATGGCTTCATCTGGTTAGCAGTGATCTTGCACATGATTCCAAAATGGGAGTATCCAATGTCCAGATGAACTGTATGGGATGGTCTCTTCAAGCAGTTAAGTAATGGTTACCTTGATTATATTGCATGCTTTTCTTCAGTGTTCACACATTATGTACAGGTATTTTAGCATCCTTCCACATTGAAAACTGCCTGCAGTTCTTAAAGAGCTTAGTAATTAAATTTCTACTTTAGTTTCCAAACCAGATGAAAAAAGCTTCGCAGAAAGGTATGAAGTTACAGGAAGTGGTTAGATCTCAAATGGAGTTCTCCAAAAATGCTGGATGCTGTCAGAAAAAGAAAAATAAAAAGAGTTTAAATGCTGATCAGGAATCTCCATAAACTGAAAGCAGTAAGTGATATGAATAGTAGAGTATGGGAATAAAGAGTTGGAGCCAGTCACCTCCCATTTTTCTGCTTTTAGTGGAATGAAAAGGAGAAGTAGGAAAAAAAAAAAAGGAATGTCAGAAAAACTGGGTGTGCTGGTGGTAGGCTGCTGAGTAAGGTGCTGACTTAACCTTTGAGTTGCTAGAGAGCCTCAGCAATGGCAATACCTTATTCTAATATCACTTCTTGGGTTGCTCTTACTTCTGTGAAATACTATTTTTGCTTCATTAAAGAGAATGCAACTAACTGAGCAGGCTTTCAGGCACAATACTAACCTACTTAAAACTTTTCATTAGGATGTTCTAATTTATTAACTATTTTAATCTTCATCTGCATCAAATCTGAGCATTTTTTTCTTGAGAAGTCAGGAAGCCTATCATGATATGAGGATAACTTTTACTACAGTTGTGTCACGGAGTTGCAGATGATTACCAAGATCCTTAGCACTGCTTGCTGTGCAAGTTCAAGGTCCCCAAATTAGTACACTAGCCCTTAACAGTGCTGGGCACTTGCTTCTGCTATTCTTTGGAAGATTCTGCTGAACACCAGGATTTTCCTTCTGTACAGGCTTGCCTGTAGATCTCAATGATGTAGTTGTCTAATAAATTTAGGGTTTTTCTATCAAATAATAACGGATAATCTTTGCTCCTGCATTTCTTGGAGCTGTCTTTGGCCCCTGTATTGAGCAGAATGAGATGGAGATGATCTTCAGAGTTGTGGAGACTATGGAATGTCTCTTGTCTTGATGAGATGGCTTGAAAAGTGAGAGCCCATGAAACAGTCAACATTATGACAAAGTATTATTCTGCCCAAGATAACAGAAAATAGTTTGGCTTGGAAAAATTTTTACTGTAATACAATTTAAAATGATAAATTGCTCTACTTTTAAAACTTATTTTAAGATGATCTCTCCAATCTTTAAATTTTTTTTTTTAAGACTTAGGTTTGCTTAAATTGGCCAAAGCCTTAAATGGATTGTCATGTTATACAGCCATAAAGTAAACTTTGATTGTTGGGAGGAACAGCATACTCGTTCATATTCCACTGGCCAGTTTAGATCTTAGATTGTGTTTATTCTATACCAGGACATTGAAAGATTAAAACAACTATTTTTTCAGTCTATTTCCACTGCTTTGTGCACTCAGGCAAGTAACACACATGTGATGCAGCTGCAGGGTCACTGTGAAAAGAGGACTTCTCTTTCTTTTCCTGCTTCTTGGCTGTATTGATCCTTGTTGCTAAATTACTGCTGCAGGAAACTGGGTGCTGTGCAAGAAAGGAACGTTGTGCACGTTCTCTCCTTGCTTCTCTAGCTCTTCTAGACAGTGGTAGGCACTGTAGCAGTAATACCCAGCTCCTCTCAGTTTGATAACATTTTTTTCCTCAAGAGGAGCTTTTCTTATATCTTGACAAATAATTTTTTTCAGTGTATCTAGTCTCACCCATCCCTTCAAGAGATTTTAATTCTTTATTGTAGGTTACCCAAAAGATGTTTAATTTGAAAGCATGACAAGGAAGGATAATGAGTAGCAGTTTTACAGCAGTCTTCTCTAACAGTTGGCCATATCCCATCTCCAAAACAGTGAAGAGAGAATATTTAAATTTTAATGATGAGTCCTTGCTAGCTCTGTATCTGACTCCTGATTCTTGGATATTGGAAGTGACTTACAAGAAATCTCAGTTGAGAGGATTAGAGAGAGCAAGGAATACTTTCTCATCAGATGCAAATAGTTGATATTCTGTGACAGATCCAAACTCATGTTTTTGAAAGTTGAAACTGTTAAATTGCAGTGCCTTTTTCAAGTTAACGATTACTCCATTCTGAAAATTCAACAAATTTTGGACTTGCATTGGAAGAGAACAAGTAGTTTCTTTTTCAGAACAGGAAACTTAAAACTGCCTAATCAGGCTTGTTTTAGTAAAAAGAGAAGAGAAAAAGCATGTGATACCTAAATCTTGCAGTGCTGTCAGTGCTATTTGATCATACAGGCATCATAATTGTCTTACTTGATTCTTCTCATCAGATGAGCTCATTAAGCTTATCAGTCTCACTCAAATAGAAAGAAAACATTAGCAGGGCAAATCCAGTGCTGAAAAGGATGCAGCATTTTTAATGTCAGGTAACTTAACACTGTCAAATATTGTAGGAATATTCTATTTGGCATTCGTGGATAAAAGAAATTTTGTGAAAACATATTAAAAAATATCTAGCAGAGGCTTCATGAATATTAACTTTCCTAGTGCATTTCTACAGCTGGAGTTCTTAAATACATGTTGATATATTTTATATACCAGTGCAATTACAGGAAGATAGTCCAGTAATAAATTAATGCCAAATGGTCAATCAACTATAAAAACAAGGTTTCTTTTGTCATGACTGATTGTTTATCAGTGCCTAATATTAAAAGTGAAAATGCATGGAAAAGGATCAATGGAGGAAAAAAGGTGTACTGAAAATCAACACAGAAAGAAAACATTGTCACTTCTTACATTTACAGAATGTTACACAATTTGGAACTTGATGACGGTCTATAATAAAGTGGCCCTGAAAGTTACTGGAAATTTGGGCCAGTAATCAAAACTACAGTTTTTTATGTTACACATATATTTCTGAACCCACCTGAGCATGATGTGCCAACAGATAGCTTTAAAATGTCAAACTAGGCTCACTGAGTTTGCTGTAAATTATGCTAGCATATACCCCAGAGACTGTAGTATGAGCATATCCCCAGTAAAATGTAGCTTTGATCCTCAACACTGGTCTGTGGCATGTCAGAACAGAGGAAGGAGCAGTTGCTGTTGAACCACACTTACATTTAGAGTAGCCTCAGGGATGCTGCCTGTAATGCAGCAAAACAAAGTCAAACATGCAACCAAGGCTAAGGTAGAAATTTTCTGCCAACTATGTGTCTGTAACTACTGCTTTCTTGTCTCCACCATGAGTGCTTGTTCATGCTTCCCTCGAGAAAACTGCTGCTCAGCTGATGCTGTAGATTTGATCTGGGTGGTCATTGAGTGGAAACTTAGCCCTTTCACTTGCAATTCAAAAAGCCAGCAACTCTATCCTACTGTCTTCTTGTCAGAATCACTGAATGTGTCAGGTTGGAAGGGACCACGGTGGGTCATCTGCTCCAGCCTCCCTGCTCAAGCAGGGTCATCCTAGAGCACATTACATGGAATTGTCCAGGCAGTTCTTTAGTATCTCCAGTAAGGGAGACTCCACAACCTCTCTTTAAAAAGGTGTATTTTCTAGTTAGTGAGATTTTTGTTGTTCAAGAAACTAAAATCCAGCGCTTTTTAGAATAAATGTAGTTCCTTCACAGATTTAGTCTTTCCAAAATCTGTCATCATTTCACTAAAGGGGCTATATTAAGTGGTGAAGAGCAAACGTACTTGTAGTTAACACCATGCAAAGTCCTGGGGGTATATATTTCAAATAGCAAGAGGCAGCAGAGTATCTGATACACCTCTGAAGTCCATCTACTCTCCCACTGTTTTGTGACATAGAGTAATTGCAAAACAATCCTCAGCTGTAAGCTGTGCCCATCCAGTTGGATTGAGGAAGTTGGATTGAGGCTTAAAATCAACCAATGGCCTCCGAGGAATCCTTTCAGTGTGTGAATACTGCAGTGCTCAGCACCATGTACACCTATTCTTTTTGAGAGACTTAGGGCTTTCAGCCTGTATGGGAAATGGAGTGAGCTCTGAAGATGATTACGGTGGCAAATTAAGATCAAGAAGTAAACACTGACTTCCCTCACACTAAAACAATTGTTCTGTTACTCTTCTACTCTTTCCAGGAAATGTTGTTTGTTGCTATTATTATGTATATGCAGAAGTGATAGGGTTACAACTCTTTGTCTTCTCTGCTGCATTCCTAGCTCTGGCAATACTGGTGTGCCAATCGCCAAACAACAGATCGGTTTCTGTTTAGTCATCACGCTCGGATAGCTTCCAGCTACCCTCTGTGGAGGCTGATGCAATCATGAATTTCTCCTTGAGTGACAAATGCAGAGCATTCGTGTTAGTATCTGCTCTGCTTCTTCTGTATTTAAAAACCCCACCATTTTATTCCCCACTGGGAGAAAAAAGCTATTGTAAAGTGATGGTCTGTTACAACCATGTTTTCTTATGTGACAACTCCTGCATGGTTTGGGTTGATTCATATTCTGGAATCGTATTGGTACACAGATGAAAAAAATCAAGTTCACAAATATCAACTTAGTGCTGTGCTTAAGGATATACAAAATGTGACAGTGCAAATGCTTCAAGAAATCTTGTCATCCTGCATACATGCCTTCATGCCTTGTTACATCTCCACACCTTCACACTGTAAACACAAATAAATGCTGCTGGGGTACGGCATTTCCTTCCTTTTAATTCTGGTTTATGTATTCTTAGTTTGTCCCCATTCTTGTCTATCCCTGTGGCAGAAGACAGCTGAGCATGGAACAGTACTCTATCTACATACTCTACTTGTGCAGGTTAGGGGTTTTTTTAATGTTTTCTTTGAGAAACAGATTAGAAAGGCTGTCATATCTTCACCTCTCAGTTTCTGCTTTGAGGTAGAAACAATTGGTAAGTAGAGAAGATCCTAACTGGTCCCAGAGGCTATGTTTTTATTAGCAAATAAATTAGGCCGGAGTGTGTAAGGACCTCTGGCCTTGAGAGGAGATGGCACAGTGCAGCTTTAATCCAGGTGCTTTAGTCATTCTCTGCCCTTTAAATCATATTTATGTGCTGTCTGCTTGCAGTGGCTGTGCTGTTCCCAACCCTGTCTCTATGTATTAGTCTGAGAAACCTTAAATGGTATGGTCCACAATTACATGAAAGAGCAAACTAATGATAAAATGCAAATGCCAACTGCATCCCAGGGACTTTCTTGGTTGACTTGTATGGATGTAGCCAGGGCCTGTTCTCCCTCCTGCTCTCCTAATTGTGGAATAGGATGGGAGGACTTTTAAAAAAATCTTTTCCTCTTGCACAGGGAAAATAAGAGCATTTCACAGCTAAATCCTCGGATATTTCCTTTATTGTCTACCACACAATTCATGCTGAGGACTGGTACCTCTTAAAATATGAGGAATTGAAAAACCTAGTCAGCAGTTATCTCCTGGGTATCTTGCTGCACTGAGTCCAGGACAGCACCCCATTTACTATCTCATTGTGGTCTGTGACAAACTGGAGTAGCCTAGAAAAATTGTGGATTGCATCTGTCCATGCAAGGCTTGGAATACATCCATTTCCTATGAGGAGAAATAAAGATCAAAGGGAAAGATATTTTTGGCACTGTTTTTCTTTGTTCCTCTGCTGTGGGGTTGTTTGTACAAATTAAGCCTGTGATGGAAGGACTGGACAGAATCTGCACTTGTCTTGCGTGGGCCAGATTTTCATGTGGTTGAGCATGTGGGCAGCTGACACTTCTGAATACAGGAAAGTATCTTGGAACTCTGCTGAAATAGCTGTGTGAACAACAACAATAGCAGCTGCTGCAGCTTTTGGCACAGCGGTAATAGCTATGCTTGCAGCTGTGACAGCAACAGAAGCCACGGGAAAGCCAGGAACACTCTGGCTGCACACTCAGTGCTGGCTGGTGTGCTGTGACTACCTTTTATGTGACACAAGATTCCTTATTAGAGCAGATGGTTAATTAAAATCCAACGAAGAGTGAGCCCCCAGGCTGAAGATACCCTCCTCCTTAGATTCCCATCTGTGTAGTGTGTGAAAGGTTGGACTTCAGCATAGAGCTACAGACTGTCCCATTGTTTTCTTAAGGGGCTTATGGAGAAGGGAAAGGGACCTGCTAGCATTATGTCAGCCTATGGGACTTGCTGATGTGCATCATTCAGGTTTGTAAAGTGCAATAATGTAATGCACCAATAACGTAGGCTGGGAAGGACCTTTGCACAATGGTATCCGAGTGTCAAAAACAGTGCACAACAAGCCAGTTATGAGCTAGAAAATAAAGCCATCCCGGGCTCCATCAGGAAGAGCACTGTCAGCAGGCTGAGGGGTGATCATACTTCCTCAGCCCTGGTGAGAGAGTCCTGGAATGCTGGGTCTAGTGCTGGATTCCCTGGTAAAAATGGAGACACTGACATCCTGGAGTGAGACCTGTGAAGGGCAATCAAAGGCAATTAGGAGACTGGACCATCTGTTATACAAAGAGTTGCTGACAGATGTGAGACTGTTCAGTCTCTAGAAGGCTCAGAGGGTATTTTCAATGTCTAATAATAGATTATGAGAGGGAGTAAAGAAGTCAGAGCCGGTGTCTTTAGTGGTATTCCATGAAAGAACATGACAAAATGGACCCAAACTGAAATACAAGAAATTCCATTTAAGCGTAAGAGAAACCTTTGGCATTCCAAAAGCAACCAAACACTGATGAAACAGCTTGACTGAGGAGGTTGTGGTGTGTATATTCTTGAAGATTCTCAAACGTTATAAAGCCCTGAGCAATCATTTATGATCTGCTCTGGGCAGGAGGGTTGGATTTGATGATCTCTAAAGACTCCTGGCAACTTCAACCTTTCAGCAGTCCTTTGGTAGAGCAATCTGATAACAAAGAGTAATTTAGCTCCTCATCTTGAGTAACAACATACACATTGTTATGCAATGATTATTTGCTAAAGAACAAGGGAGAAGGCCCAAGATGGATGCCTAGAAGATTGGGTAAGTAGCTAGAAGATGGTCATATATATCTCATGGAGTAAATTGGTCTGTGGGACTGAGAGTTCTCTGAAACATACCAGCCTTCTTGACACCGAGGTAAGTGGTGACTGGCACACTGAGAGCAGCACAAATGGGATTTATCTTTTAATTCTTTACTTAGTTGACAGCTCCACGAAGGTCAGCTTGAGGAAAAAGCCTTTCACACAACTTGTGTGCAAATTTTACAAATAATAGGCAAAGTCTAGCACTGAGCTGACTTGATAGTTGCAGGACCTTTGGCAGTGAGTGAGAGTGGGCGGTAATTGTCCTCAAAATGAGTAATGGCATTTTATCTTGGGCCCTGTAGAAGGGTGAGAGTGGGTAGATGAACAGGAGGAATTAGATGAAATGTTAAAATAATATGGGCTGGATGAATGACAAAAACATTCTGCAGAAGTCTGGACATATCAAAATGGTATCGGTCACTGTCAGCAAACAGAATGTTACAAGAAAAAATATTTATCTGTGTGGATCCATGGGGAAAGCTATGACTTAGTGCTGTTGTACTAGAAAATGTCAGCAAGAGAGTTAGGTAAAACATGAAAGACAGAGTCCAGAGAGGTCTCTTAGACTAAGGCATCAACCAGTCTGTGGGCCCTGGAGACATTTGGCTGTTGATATTGAAGAGAGAGATAAGCACCAAGAGAATCTGGAGGAAAGTAAAACCATTTTGTCTGTTATCTGCCTGCAATGATAAAAAGAGATTTTAATTTGGATCAGAATTAATGGCTATAGTAGAAATATGGCAATGAGTCATGAGACAAATACATATTTATTGACACAATTTCATACAAAGAAACAGAGGCTTTGATTCAATATGCTAATGATCAAGTCCAAGAGACAGGAGAACTAGAAGCTGACAATCATGCTAGTAAAGAGAGCAGACCTCAAGGACTCCATTGTAGATTGTGGCTTGGCTAACAAAGTTGAGATGTGAATCTCAATTTTGAGTTTCTCCTAGGAAAGAAACCTTGACAAAGCAGTTTCATTGAAGGGCCAGAATGAGGGGATGCAATGGAACTAATCAAAGCAAGTCCCCAGTGTTCATTGCAAACTTCAGGGAGGTTAGAGATGAAAAGGAAGTGCAGAGGGAACAGGATTACAGATGGGTGTGAAACAAATGTATGGTTATATTGCAAGGAGTAAGAAACAAAGGAAAAGGGTAGGAAAAGGAAAGGATAAACACATGGAAGATCAAATGAGATGAAACCTATATGGATGTGGAAGATGACTAAAACAATTGCATCCCTCAAAGTAATTAATTTATGGTGATGCATTTTTAATGTGTAGCCGTCTCTCTTGAATCCACCATGACACTAAGCTGTGTTCTCATTAAATTTAAATAAAGGACCACCAAAGTTAAGGTGTCCATTTTTGCTACACTGACACAGCTTTCCAGACCTAGATATTACTACAAGAACTTGTGATCTGTGTTTTTATGTAATTTTCTCATCTTTATGCATGTTTATATACAGAGAGTCACAACAGGATTTTCCCACTTTGAAGCAGATCAGCATTTGTCTTGAAAATTGCAAATCTGGTTTTCCATGGTAAGTATGGTATGGGTATTAATCTAACTAAATGGGTTTTTAATTTGAAAAGAATTATAATGCCACTTTATGACAGAAATAAAAACCTCCAACCAACCCATCCCAAAACCCAATAAATTAACTTTGCTCCTTCAGAGAAGCAAATCACTTCCCTGAAAGCATCTCATTTATCTGTTTCAAATAAACAGTATTTGGGGATATACTGTTTGCTCAAAATATTTTATGGTATTGTTGGAATATAACCAATGTCTTAAAAACCATCCTTTTTATGTTTCAGACATTAGGTGAAAGCCAATTTTAAAAAAGTAATATCCCACATAATATATTTTTCCAGATAAAGAAGATCAATCAAAATCCATTGATTTTGCAGAATTCTTTCAGACTTTATAAATTTGTACACACATGAAAGCTGAATATTTGCTAACATGGATGAGACTGTAATTAAGATTTACCTTTGTTCTTTGATGTGTTGAATGCATTATATGTTGAAAACTACCATCTTGAAAGTGGTGTATTTTTCACTAACATTAAAGATCTGGTATATGAGTACTGGGGCAGCTTAGTAGTGCCTGTGAGTACTGTGAAATTGAGATCTTATAGCACCTTCCAGTACCTACAGGGGGTCTGCAAGATAGCTGGAGAGAGACTTTTTACACGGGCATGGAATGATAAGGGGGACTGGCTTCAACCAGGCAGAGGGTAGGTTTGGAACTGGTATTAGAAATTCTTTCCTGTGTGGGTGGTGAGGCACTGGGAAGGCTTGCAAAGGCGAGTTCTGGACGTCCATCCCTGGCAGTGCTCAAGGCCAGGTTGGATGGGGCTTTTGAGCAACCTGGTCCAGGGAAGGTGTCCATGCCCACGGCAGGGCGGCTGGAACTAGATCATCTTTAAGGCCTCTTCCAACCCAAACTGTTCTATGATTCTGTGACTGGACGTCAGCAGAAAGAAAATAACTCGAGAGAGTATGATGTGTGTTTTATATCAACTATATAACATTGCTCAAATTGTAATTGCAATCTCGGGGAGCTCTGAAAAAGCAGAATCTCCTTTCCTCCTGGCCGCTGTGTTCGCACGCTGTCGTGGAGCGGTCACCGCAGCTCCGGCCGCCGCGGGGCCCGCGGCTGGACACTCGCCAACCTTCTGGAGGGCTGGGTGCGTGCCAGGGGCCTAAGATGAGCCACGGGACCAGGGCGGCCGCGCTGCAGCCCCTGAAATACAACCCCAGAACACAACCCCAACCCCAGAACACAACCCCCAAAGCAGCCCGGCCCCTCCGGCCCCGCCCCGCCCAGCGCGCATGCGCGGCCCGCTGCCGTGACGCCGTTGTTGTGGCGCGGCGGGGAAGCACGTGAGGAGTGCGACGTCACCATAAACACTCGTGGGCAACATGGCGGCGCCGCCGAGCGGCAAGGTAACGGGGGCGGCGGCGGCGGGGCCGGCCTCTCCCGTCTTCCCCCCGCGGGACGCGCGGTGTCCGGCGCTGGGTCGTCCCGGCTGGCGAGAGTCGCGGGGAGGNGCTCTCTGCGCCGGAGGCGGTGGCGGCCGGCGGGCGGGACTCGGGCCCTTCCCGCACCTGCCGCGGCAGCTCGGCTCCGGCCCCGGGGTAGCAGGAGGCCGCTCTCCGCCGGGGGCGGGCAGCCCCGCGGCCGCGCCGGCTCTCGGCCTGAGGCAGAGGAACGCGGCTTGTCCCGTGTACGTGGCCGAGTGTCCCAGAGGTGCTCATGGACGGCAGTGGCCTGTCCCTCGGCCTGCGCGCCGGTAGTGTGCGGGAACCTGCCCCCGGCGCGAGTACAAAGCCATGTCAGTCTTATAGTTTGGTATTTTAAATTTTTTCGTGTGCTGTGGATTCTTGCCGAGCTTTCCGGAACGAAACATTATTGCTTGACAGGGACTGAGCTCGCAGGAGAGGGAGGTACAGACAACACCCACTGCTTCCCTTCTCGCCCGTCAGCTGATACGAGTTGCGTCCGTATTGTTTTATTGTAGAAATATTTTTATTTCATGGCTCTGTCTTCTGAAAGCGTTGCTTTGCAATGCGGTGTTTTCGAGCACGTGGATCCTTTATTTAGTATTTTAAATCTCAGTGTCGTGTCCGATTGTGCGAAGTAGCCACGGTGAGAGTGTGATTGTCTCTGGTTTCACTTTTCCAGCATAGGGCAGAAGATGATTGTTTCAGCTCGTGCTGATCTCGGCGTAAGAGAACACACGTAATGAGCCACGTCTGCGTTTCTCCGAGGGTGCTGAGGAGTGCACTTAGCTATAGCACGAAAATAATGTAGAGATCTTGCTTTGTACCACCTTACCGTATCCGTTGGAGCAGGCAATTTGTGTAGCTCGGGTTTTTGCAATTTTATTTTTATGTGCTTTACTGCTGTTAGGTGTGTGAATATAAAGATAGCCATACTGTCCTCCCAGCTATGAACTCCCATATGTCCTCCCATAGCTGTTTCTAGCTATGCACATCCAGTTTTTATATATGAGAAGTTTCTCTTCTGGTTTTATCCATTTTAATATCAATCCAGAAGTTTATTGGATGAAGGGAAATATTTGAATTTTTAGATAAATATTTTAATAATTAATTTTTTAATTTTTCAGATTTTGTTGTTTTCCACTTGGGCTTTTATCAAGCTCTTCTTCACTCGTGAAAGCAGCTGTATTATGATGGTTTATATGAGATGCTAAAACAGTTGTGGATTAGTTATTAGTAAATTTGCTGTGTATTCATTGTTCCTTTCAAAGAAGCCTGTTTTCCCGAGATTAAATCTCTAAGATGTTGCAAAACTGTTTCAGTTATGCCATGTCCACAATACTAATGCAACTTGTTAATGCAGCTTCTAATTCAGTAACATGTCCCTTTTAATACAGAGAAAAAATGACGGATATGTTTTCTCAAACTTCATGAAGTAGCTGGGCTGACGTTTCACTGCTCTCAGGAGCAGTTCCATCCTTCTCTGTATGTCCCCACCTGTGTGTTGTACTGTTGCTTTCTTGGATACTGTACTCATTTGATCTGTCAGTGATTAGATCTAGCAAGCTGAAGCAATACATGCAACTGTACTTACTTTTGTCTGGGTTAGTTTTCTGTTGGGAGCAGATTGGTTGGACCATAAATTGTTCCTTTGAGTGGCAGCAGGATTTTGGAAGGCTCACAAACTAATTAAATTTCATTCCAGGTGGGATAAATGAAGTGTAGATTGGTACAGACCCAGCATTCTCACTTCAGGCCTTTAGCACTTCAGTGTCTTTGCAAGCTGTGGATGTCCTAAGTTAACTGCAGTGTTATAATGGGGTATTTCAGGTGGTAGCTTTCTGACAGAACAGTAGGCATTAGTTTGTGGGGTGCTTCAGTCTCACGTGGCAGATCTTATCACATTAAAGTAATATATTTTAATGTATGTGCTCTTTTCTGCAAAATATTGCACAAAGTGGTTCCCATGGAAAACACGTGGCAGTATATTAAGAAGCTGGGATAACCTTCATTGTTTCAGCTTTCATAAAATCTTGTTTTAGCAAACCATATAAGATTGTGGTTTCTATTACATTTTTACCCCGTTTGCCTTTCTCTACTCTATTGCAGGTTTTTCGGGGGTTTGGGGGGATTTTGTTTGGTTGGTTTTATTTTTAATTTTATTTCCCAGATATTATTAGTATCAGTAGATTCAAAAACCAGCTATTTTTATAATGTCTGGTTTCTGCTCCATACATTAATGGCATATGAACTATAAATTTGGTTATCTCATGTACTACTTTACTTGGACTTTTGTCCTGTTATATTTTTTCTTGCTGGAACCTCTCCCAAGGTTCTTATCAGTGTTTTTTCCTCTATAAGGATGGTTAACTCGGTTCAGGAAAAGTTAATGCAGTTGAATTCTAGAGTCATGACTCATTCTTTATTAATGACCATCTGCCCTAGAACAGTGTGAGCCTCAGTTTTTTGCCCTTTCTTAGAGTTGCCAGCTTTTCTGGAAGTAACTTAGTAATAAAGTCTTCTGTTTTCAGAGCTTTTGACTTTATGCAATCAGGTATATTTATATATTATACTTTATGAAAACAGGTACATTTTCTCTCTTTTTGTTGCTTAGCAAATGCCAGTTTGTTTACTGTATTCAGAGAACCTACTCTGGATTCACCCTTGTAGCAGAAAACCATGTTAGAAAAAATGAGCTAAAAAGTTGTTTATAGGGAGAACTTCAGTTTCAAAAAACTTCAATTTCAGCCTGTCAGTATATAGGTGATTATTGCAGCTGACCTAAAGACAGTAAAGATACTTTCTTAATGTTCTTGGAGTTCAGAGTATCTTCAGCACATGGGCTGTTAGATCTTTCTCAAGTTACTAATTGGCACATGGGCTGTCAGATAAGTTATTTTTGATTGCTTGTGCTCTTGCTCTTGGAGTTAAAGTTTCAGAGTGTTAACTGGCCAAACATCTGAGCTGTATCTCTAAACTCAGATGTCTGGCTAGTTCAGCAAATAGAAGTGTTCAAGGAGCACTGTAGCTATTACTAAGTAGTAGTGGTGTTAGTGCTGTATTTTTTGGGAAGGGGATTTGTGTTGGTGGTGGAAGGTTTTGAAGGTTTGATTTTTTTTTTTTTTTTCTTGTAGCTAAGAACAGGCCAAGAGATTTTAAATATAGTATGTTAGAATTGGCTTTGCATTCTTCAGGTAGTTTGTTGGCATAGATAGAGTGAACTATTTTAGGTGTATATCTATTCTGTGGGATAGGCAGTGTCTTGCTCCACCTTCTACTAGTTAAACTTGAGTGCACAGAGGCTCCTGTACTATGCTTTGTTGTGCCATTTTATTAAGCATTTGATTTAAAATATTTGTTACAACTTTTTCAGCCAGTTCTGTGGTAGCCCCAGATCTTAGCTCTCCTTTTATTTGTTGTCTATACTTCATTGTCTTAGGGTGCAATGTTGTCATCTCTCACTAGCTGGTAGCACAGGGTTGTAAATTGCTATCAAATGGCAAGCATTAAATCACAAGGCTTTGCTTGTATTCTGGCATATATTGTTGTTGGTGGTGTGGCATCCCACAGGCCTTCTGCTCATATATGTCTGGCAATAAAAATGCTGCAAACATTGCCTGTTTGCTGCTTACTGTAAGCAGTGCAATAGAAGTGTGGAAATATGCATTGTCCATGCTATGTCCTTATGGTATTAAGGATGATACAATTTATTTCTCAGAAAATGTTACTGGGGCAATGGTGGAACTTCAGAAACCTATTTTTTACTGGACATAGACTATAAATACTTGAAGAATTTTCCAGAACTTTAACTAGCATATGCCATGGTATGTAAACTGAGCCTACATCCTGCTGCTTCTGTCTGTTTTTTAATAGTAGGTGTGTAGACAGCTATTGCTTTGTGGAGCTTTCCTGAATTTTCTGCTGTGGTTCCCTGTTTTTACAGACCCTCAGTTGGGCTACGAGGTGGAATAGCTGTTGTCTCTGTATGGTACAGTGCTTTAAGGGACTGATCAAAATGAATTGTGAATTTGCCTTTGACCTCTGTAGCACCCATGGAAAAAGAGAAACAGGGTCAAAGTGGCTCACTAGCGTTCGGAAACTTGCATCAATTTTTAGCTTTTGGTGGGATTCTGAAACAGACAGGCAATGGGTTTAGTTTTCATTCAATAGAACTGGACAAATAAATATGCTGTGAATTGTGCTTGCAGGCTGCCAGCATGGACTTCTTAACAAGCAGGAAAGACTTATGAGCATAAGCTTCTTGGGTATATCTTATTTCAAACTTGAATCTTTAGGATTCTTAAAAAGTAATACTTAGATAATACAAACTTTTTTCCTGCTGTCTCCATAATTTCTCAGAGAAAAAAGTTGCCAACTGAATGCTTGTAAGTTCCCTTAAAGTCTTAAATTGCCTTAAGGTAATGCTTATGATTTGAAGTTGTCTAGGAACTTAAGGATACCACGGATGGATAAATCTGTTCTGCACAGAACTAGCTTTAAGCTAGTAAAATGTCTGAAAACCTTTCAGTAATTCCAATGTACAGCCACAAGATATAATTGAAATTTATTTGAAATCAAGTAATTTTTAAAGTTGTTCAGCTCCTGTCACATTACATCTTCATTCGCTTTGGTTGTGTTGGTGTGTGCTTTTGATAAACACTCTTCTATTTTCATTTGTGTTTTTGTTGTGGAACCAGCAGAGTCTGGCTTTCATGTAGGTAATAACAGCTAAACCTGTGAAATACGCATCTCTGTGGGCAATTAGTAGATGTTTGCAAACAGGTACAGAAGAAAACAGAACAATGGCTGTTTAAATCTGTAGTGAGGCCTGTCATTGCTGGACAGTTGTTTTGGCCTCAAGCATCTGAGCAACACAAACGGCTTTTCTTCCCTGAGGTTCTGTTTCAGGGACCAGTGGGTAGACTGTGCAGAACACAGAACTCTGATTAGCTGGTGGGTGGAAGGGCTGTAATACTGGGGTGAGGGATACTTTTGGGGTTTTATTAAAATCCGAGGGACGTGTCAACTTATCTAGTGACCTGTGGTGTGCATTTATTAACATTAACTTGTCTTTTTTTCATGGTGGGCTTACTGATTTTGTGTAGATTTAGGGGAAGAGTGATGTCTCTAATCACATGGAAAGAAAGTGAAAGATTGAGCTTGGCTCTACCTACTTCTCACCTTTGTAAAGGAGCCTATGATGAATATGTAAAATAATGAATAGTACAAAACCAAGGTGAGCCAGTAGTGTGTTTTCCTGTCTTGTAATACAAAAAGCATAATGGACTAACTGAACAGATAATATTCTTTAAAACTCTGGAATTCTTTCACACAGTGGATAATGAGGCCTTCCTAGTTCACTAAAGGCTAAAGGTTATCAAGATTTAAAGGAAGTTAGGTTGTTTTCCTATGCTGAGGGTGTTGACAGGTAATATAGAATCAGATTTGGGTTGGGTTTGGTGGGGTTATAGTTACTTCAACAGCTAATGAGGGGGCACCAGTCGCATTATCTTGCCCTGCCTGTATCTAGCTCCTTCTACTGTGTCCATATAGTAGCAGGATCTCATTACATAGGTGTTGCATGCAGACTTTACACAAGTCCTTGGTATTTTACTGATGCTTCAGATCATCCTCCAACATTTGCTGCCTTTTTGCATGTTCTGCAGTAGCCTGCTGCTTAGGTGAGATGCAGTGTGTGGTGCTATTACTTAGTTCTGAAATCTGTTTTCTTGAATGCTTAAGAGTATGCTGACTTACCAGGCATTTCCCTAAGTGCTGGGTTGCAGAGGCACTGAGCAAAAACCTTTGTAGACCACATGCTATGTGAGATTGAGCTACTAAATGTGGTAGCAGTTGTCTACTGATGGATGGGGTTTTATTCAAATCTAACTATTGGTATACTGTCTTTCAATTTGATACTTTCCTTGGTCCTAATTACTTGTACATGTAATTTAACATTACTTTTCATCTTTGGATTGACTTTGAATTGCTTGCCACTGTTGCAGTACCAGCAAACAAAAATCTGTAACAAGCTATGGTTTACTGTTTGGTACTATAAGAGTACCTAATAGCATTTTTGAAATTTCAGTTTGCTAAAATCATTGTGTGAAATATAGCCACCCAGCGTAGCTAATTTTCAGGTGCTGCCACTATAGAATTACATTTCCAAACTCAGTTTGTTCAAATGCATTTATGGAGTTATCCTACAAAATACTGCTGAATAGAGTGGCTCAGTATTTTGAAGAATTCAAGATGATAACTTCCAAAATGTTTTGCAGAGGGATTAACTGAGGAAAAACATCTAGATATTCTTTTGTATGATCAATGTTATCTCTTTCTTCAAATTAGTTACAGTTCCAGTTAACAGTTGGAAAAAGCAAATAAATGGATCATGCTTGTGATTGGAAAAGAAAAATCTCAGCAGCTTGGCCTTCTGGCCTTTCAAATTTGGAGAAGATTTTCTCTTAAATAACAGTATGAGGGCAATAAGGTGCTTTGTGACAAGTCCTCTTTTACAAACATCCTCTGAAGTTCTGAGCATGTGCTTTGGTTTTGTGACCTGTTTTGGTGGAGCATGGCACAGGGAGCTCAAGATGTTACAAAGAGCAGTGTAGGATTTTTCAGTTACAAGACAACTATGACATTGGAAGCACATTTTCTTTTCTCATGAAAGGAAACATTTGTCCTTCTGAGAGATTAATGGACAGAAAATGATAAAATCAGTAGATGGCATATCTTGTAGCCTGAGAAGGTATAATGTATGATACTTACTAACATTTTTGGCAGAACTGCACTTCTACCAGTATAACTGATACAAATAGATTTTTTTTTTTCTGGAGCAGTTGTCCCAGTGGTTGATAACTGGTTCATATTTCTGACTAGTTTTCATGATAGATCGGGTCCAAATAGCTAGAAGGTAAAATTTAAATAAATTGTAAGGTTGCCTTGTTTGAACAGAGACTGAATTTGAAAAGAGATAATTGGTCGAAATAGTGAGAGTATATTTTTGGATAGATAAGAGAAAAAAACTGTAATAGAGAACAGGTAAGAAGACTTCCAATAATCCTTCAAGAGAGAGAGATATACTAAGTGACCTTTAGAGATTTCTTCCAAGTGTTTCTGTTTAAACAGGACACTCGTGAAATTTCTTGCTTGTGTAAAAGGTAGAGAAATTGAAGTAAAACTAAAACAGAAAGGATGAATTAAGTGAATTTTATTGCTCTTTTTAAGCCATGTTTTCTCATCTAGCTAGTTTAGCTTACACACCTAATCTTTTAGTTTACTGGCCTGACTGCAGGTGCAATGATTTTAAAAAGCTGACAAGTGAGAAAAATGGTTCCTGATACTTTAGAATCAAAGAAATACAATATCTGTCGCTGATTAGTTAAAGATTTCTAGGCTTTGCCTTTAAAAATGTTTCTTAAAGCAGTGTTCGCAGCTTGGTGTGAAAATGAAAATGGTTCTGAAACAATTACTGTTACTATTTGATTTATTTAACTTCCACAAAATCTTAGGGACTTTTCACTCTTAGAGCTGTGTAAAATAGGACCCATTTACAGTATTTATAGAGCTTTTAAGAGTATGTATATGTAGCTTTGAAAAGTCTGCTAAATTTTGACAGCCAAGAGTTCTCTGATTTGCTTTTTATTTTTTTAGGAGCATGATCAGAATACTGTGAAGAGTTTTGCAAATGCCTAAATGCAAAAGTTATGTGGGCTGTGTGTATTCCTACAAGCCTTTCTTATCCAACTGTTAACATATTCTGCCTTTCAAAAGGAACCTTTGCCACTGGCCCTGAATGTAGGATTAGGCATTTAATTTCGGGGTGTAGTTTTTTATATCTCTGGAGTTAATCTATTTACTATTTGGTCCATTTTTAATTTAAATTAGTTTTATAATTTCAACGTGCTTAATGGCAGGTGGCGGAAAGGCAGACTATATAAGAAAGTCTTTTAATGTTTTAAAAGCTGTATAGGACTTCCACTGAACCTGTGCCCGCTGATTTAAAAAGAACTAGGTATTGAATGCATTTTCTTGTTCTGTTCTGACAAAGTAGTAGTAGTCAGTATGTTGCTTAGAGAGTAAGTTTGACAAGTTCCGTTTTCTATTGTTTCTTGATTTAGGGTCTTGGTCTTTTTGTAACAGAATCCCTAACAAGGCAGAGGTGTTTATTTTAACTTCTGTAGGCGAGTCAAAATAATGAGTACCATAGGGGGATAAACTGTTTAAATGATTTTGAAACCTTGGTTTTTAAAATTTCATTACTCATTTTGTTACAGGTTGTATATGAGCAAGAAGGAGTTTTCATTCACTCCTCCTGTGGAAAAAATGATGACCAGGACAGCTTAATAGCAGGAGTACTGCGTGTCATAGAAAAGGTATTTTCATAATATAGTTACAGAAATTTTGTGTATTTTTTGACAAAGCACATAACAAGTTTGGCAAATCTTAAATGCCTTTTTAAAGTGAAGAATTTTGTAAATGAACAAACATCACATTGTGTTTGACATTGTCATATACATATGTATATGTGAGTTTTAACATAATCACACCATGACTATATATGGCAATAGGTACTTTGCTGTGTAGTGTTGAATTTTTTGTGATTTGTATTGTAGGAAAATGAAGTGGTAGTAGACTGGAGACCACTGAATGAGACTTTGGATACTTCTAATATCCTCTGTGCTGGAAAGGTTTGTTTGTTAGTTATCACTGTTCTTCGTTACGTTTCTCTGGAGATTTTATTTTGTGTTAACTAATGCATAGGTGATCTCATAACTGGAAGCAAAACTTATTTATTATTGATATTGATAGCTATATGTAGGAATCTTATTTGCAGACTGCAGCCCAGTTCAGGTTATTAGAATACCTGTGTAGGTTGACTGTATTTAGTTTTTACTTGGTTCACAAATAAAATAGTAAGGGACTAACTATGAATAGTAAGGACCAAATGAGTATAAATATATCACAGTCACCAGTCCTTCTGCATCTACTGTGTTGTGGTTTGGTGATTCACTCTTCATAGTTAGACACGAAAGTGAGAGGTGCTGTTCTAATGCAAAACAAAAATGGGAGTCTGTGAGGGTTCCAAGATGCAGTGATATGTGGTATTTCAGCAGTATTAAGAGGATGTGACTAAATAAAAAAGATTCAAGTTTTACACTTAAATGAATAGTTTGTTATGTTCATAGAGTCTGGAAGAGAGGCAAGGATATTTTAGGATGTTGGAATTTACTAAGTAAAACCACACAGTCTTAGTCATAAGTCCAAATTTCCTGTGTTGAACTGTATCATGTTTCTGGGGATTTCAATACATTTTCTTTTAATCTGTGAAATAAAGTTGCTGATTCTTCATGTTGAATCTGAGAAACCAGGTCAATTTTCATGCCTTGTGTTTTTTGATAGCTGCTTTTGTTGTTTTTCTCAGGATTCCAGTTCTGTTGTGGAGTGGACTCAAACTCCGAAAGAAAAATGTTCCCGAGGAGCAGACCGTCCAAGTAGTTATGAGGCAGAATGGGACATGGTCACCACAGTCTCTTTTAAGAAGAAACCTCATTCAAATGGAGGTACTTAAAAAAAAAAAAAGTGGAAGGCTTTTTTGTATGTAAGATGTTTCAGTCTTTTTCCATGATGGTAACTTGTAACTGAAGGATTGCCTTTTAGATACAGTAAAATGGAATTTATTAGGACTTGTAAGGCTGGGATTCATTTGTGGTAAGAGGTGAGTCTCTAGGTGTGGAAAAAATTCACAAATTATATAGCTTTCATCTGCCTCCATTTTTTTCTTTAAATTGGTAGAGAATTGTATTGAAAATGGGTATTAAATCTAACTTGTTGCTTCATCATTAGATGTAGTAGCAGTTTTATCTGCACTGGGCTTGCATTCTTTAAAACAAATGGAATTCAAACTAGGTGTCATGTTAGAAATGAAAATGGAAAAATAAGTGGTTTACTACTCAAATGCTTTTCCATACTGCAGCAGCAGGGGGAGATGGAATGTACAGTTATGACATACATGGGTCTTTTATATGATCTTTTTTACTTGGGCAAAATAATTCTATAGTTACACCATTTTTGTTATAGCGTCTCAGTAGAGATGTTGAAAAATGAGTTGCGGCAAAAGAACAGTGATTCTCAAGTGATCTTTTTTTCTCTGATTCTCACATAGCGTTTTTTCTTTAATAATACTTGTTTTCCATGTATTATTTCACAGCCTGTAACTGGGGACTATTGTTCTTGTTTTACCATCTTTATAATGGTTTTAAATGTCATGTCTGTTATGTATGAATACAGGGTTTGGATGTCAGATTAGGAATGTTTTTGAGTAAAGCACAGTCCTTGGCTTTTATATATACACACACACAGAGCATCTCTGATTGGTAAATATGGTTTATCACATCACTAGTTTGTATTGAATTTTCATCTCCAGTCAGCAGAGCATGTCTTCATCCAAAGTAAATGTCACTGACCACTACAGACTTGGGTTAATGCTCTTTGCCACTTGCTTATTTCCAATTGCTGTGATTTGGTGGGAGCAGGCCAGGGAGGGTGTCCCAAATTCCTTCTAGATCTGCTGGCAATGTCCTCTGGTAAAGTACACTTCAATCCCTTCTCCTTGAATATATACAGTCTTGCACAGCATGTATACAAGCTTGCACACCTCAGGAGGAAGAGGTGAGGGGGAGATTTCCAATTCTTTTGCCCTTGCTTTGGTAGCAGCCTTACACAACACATGGCTGATGACTGTGGGCAATATATAGGTTACAGGATTATAGTGCATATCATGTTTAGTTTGAGTGAGTAGCACTACCTGGTGGAGGTGCAGGCTGGATTTAGTTTGCTGCTGGAATTTGATACAGCAGATGTACATTTAACTGCTAGATCACTTCTGTTGTAGGATCTAAGAGTATCTTGAGTTGCAGGTGACCCACAGGGGTCATCAGAGTCCAGCTCTTGGCCCTGCACCCGACAACCCCAAGAATCACACTGTGTACCTCAGAGTGTCCAAATGCTTCTTGAACTCTTGTTAAACTTAATGCCATGACCACTTCCCTGGGAACCTGTTCCAGTGCCCAACCATCCTCTGGGTGAAAAACCTTTTCCTATAAACTGTAGGTACTGTAGGTTTTAGGGAAGTAGCCTGATGGACTTGCTGATTGTTTTACAAGTCCACAGAAGACAAGGAGGCTCAAAGAGAAATCCAGAAATAGCAGTTACAATGTGCATTTTATTATTAGAACCAACGCTAGTGTTTGTGTTTTGAATTTGTTTTTTAGGAACAGTGACAGATATAATGTATTTATAATTGCTAACACTGAAAGTAAAACTGAAATCATGTGTTAATTTTGTTTTTAAGATGCTACAACTCATGCAAATGGAGAAAGCGAGTGGTCATTCCTGTTCAGTTTGACAGATCTGAAGTCAATCAAACAAAACAAAGAAGGCATGGGATGGTCTTATTTGGTGTTCTGTCTGAAGGATGATGTGAAGCTTCCAGCTCTTCACTTTCATCGTGGAGATAGCAAACCATTGATTAAATGTCTTGAAAAGCACGTTGTACTGAATGAGTGAGTATCGGACAACTCTTAGTTCTGTAAAATACAGATTATTGGTTTACTTAAATCAAGTGATGAATTTCAGATTAATACTTCCTGATTGTTATTCCCTTCCTTGTTTTATTAGTAGAAATAGTTTTCAAGGTGACTGAAACTGTGGTTTTACGTGTGCATTTGGAATGTAAGCTGAAGTTTAAAAATTGTTGGATTGATTTACGAAGTATTTTAGAATCTGAAGTGTTATTAGCTCCAAATGCCTCAGTTGCTCCCTCTAGTGGGTGCAGAAGCTTCTTAGGAACATGCAGTGTAAAAGTTAAATCCTTCATGAACT